>JABWIB010000136.1:11788-46000 GCA_016617825.1 Platyplectrum ornatum | reverse complement strand
TGACTGGGGTGAAAAAATGTATCATACTAAATATGTTTATCTGAATAGAGAATTTAACTTACGAGCGAGTGGGTAAAACAATGTTGAATTGCAGGAGAATTGAATTAGTTCCAATCAGTATTACAGGTGAGAGATGATGTTTCCTAGTCTAATAACAGTGTAACAGTAACGCTGGTCAGTATCTGTGTGCAACATGCAAAAATAAAGTATTCTCCCTGCATGCAAACACTAACTTTCTTTTTACCCCCCTGCAACATGGCTTTGCCCAGTTGCTCATAAGTTCATTAGTACTTAAGTCTGTATCCAGTCTACAAAAATACAAATTTTATTATGTTTTATAAACATAACAAAAAAGCAACAATAAATCCATGTATTGTAGATATTCTGTGATTCTAAATTATAATGTGAATTAACAAAAAAACAAACAAACATCTTTAATAGTTTGAGGATTGCAAGCCAATTAACATATTTGTCCAAACACAGGAAATTCACAAGCCATTGCCAATACTTTTAGTAACTAAACACTTCAAAATTCAATTTGTTGGGAGGATACAAGCGCTATGCCAGTATATGACTAGTGCCAAATTAACCATGGTAATTATCACTATTATCTGAGTGTTAGCCCTCCAATATTACAATTCCTGAGTAGAAAGAGAAGCTCTCAATGTGCTATTTTAGCACATTGTAGAGACCTGGCAGAATTCATTACAGAGAATGTGGACTGCATTATTATAATGAAGAACACTTAAAGAGACACTCAAATTAGTAAAGTGAAACTCATGTTTATCATGTCTATGAGTAATACTGCACAAACAATTCAGAAAAACTCTATTAAGCAACACATTTTGTTAAAATACACAGACATAGGAGTTAAAAATAAAAGAAATCACTACAACTGATCATTATAAAAACAATAATATATGATAAGTCAAAGTTAAATAATATAATATTAGTAATTATCTAGCCATAAACAAAAAGTAAGATGTACACTGATCATATGATATGTTCATTAATACCACATTCAGATTACAGGGTGCAGATCACTGGTGGTTTCCAACCCATGCGATCTGTGGCCCTATGGACCTGCTGCCCGTTCACACTACACCCGAGATTTCCTATGTCAATACTGTGCATAGGCAGCCTGGGACCTGGGGTGGCTAATCAGACTGCAGGCAAAAAGCTGGGCTATATGTATTTTACTATGCAGTCTGAACGGGGTATTCGTTGGTTGTCTTAAAATTTGACAAAAGCGGTTTGGTTACAATTTCTCCACACTTGAATGTACTGCATGGAATTACACATAATGAAAACAGAAAAAGGTCGATTAGGTGTTCAACAATAAGAAGAGCTATATGCAACATATACATATATATACCACGACTTCAAGCCCTGGTCTGCAGACACGAAAGGAAGATACGTGTAACTTAGGGAATTGCAAGGGAGACAAATTTAATCTTGCAAACAATATTGAAATTTTGAGGTGATGCTTAAGTATCTGTGTACACTAAGCAAAAGCATTCTCACTGCATGCCAAGAATACCATTTCATTGATTCCCCTTCAAGTTCAACATTTTTCCCAGGTGTAAATTTCCACCCATACAGTATTTAAACCCAGGATCTGGTCCCTGATTTTTTACCTGGGACACATACAGGGTTTTTCCACAAGATTTTCCTGGGTGAGCTGTGGTGGAAACTGATACTTGGACCCAGTATTGTCCAAACAGGTCTGATTTGTTATTCCAGGCTGTGGAGAAGCAGTTGACCAGGGAAAATCCTGGGACCACACTGCAGTGGGAAAGGGTTTTTTTTTGGACTAGGGAAATTTATCGGGTAAAAATCCCTGAATCAGACCTGGGATTTTGGTGGAAAAGTGGTATTTGTCAATTTACAGTATAGGTGTCCCCTCTTAATAAATACACATCTGGATTTCTGAACATCTGTGTTCTTTTTATTTTGCCACGTTTTATATAGATTCATTGTTAGGTTGGAAAAGCCAAGTCTATTCACCAATATGCAGCCAGTGACATATAAGTGTATTCATGACATCATCTTGGTACTGCCTCTAGCTATAAAAACTTCAGCTAGAAGTTTGGGATTCCAGGAGAACTGCCCAACATTCTCCCGGACATTCCCGGGAGAGACGGCAAGTCTGAAATACAGGCCTCAGTATCTAATTTGACTATAACGTTTACGTCTTTTATTTCTAAACCTAGAAAAAGACTTGGGTCTTTACAGCTTTAATAACCTTCGTATCCAGTTTACTTTTCAAGATACCACTTCCTATTATCACATTTTTATGTTTAATCACATGAGTACTAAAGATTGCCTTTTTAGCTTTCTCTACACATGCTGTCTCTTTTGTAAACCATATTGACTTTTTTTCTGGAGTTGTTCCTAACCTTTCTCATGCGTAATAATTTGTTTTGCTGTTAACAATAAACATATCTCTACTCTTCCTACAGTAAAAGAATTACCTACACATTTCCCAATTTCCAGAATGTGTGGCCATAGACTCTCTCTGTCTGTTTATTAAACCATAGTGTGGGTACCCCCTGCTTGACAGATGTCCCTTCAAGTGAAGCACACAGAACTCGCACTACTAGTGGTCTTAACATAACCCCAGTACAAACAATAACTGTGTTATAATAAACCAACATGATTCTGTGTTATCTACAATGTTCCTTAATAAATTTGTGTTTTTTTTTCTTCCACATATACCATGCCTAATATCCAGTTTTTGACAACAGTGGTCGAAGTGGGATTTTACATGTTTCCAACCCCTGTATATATGTGTGTGTGTGTGTGTGTGTGTATTAAACCATCATGCTCATGGCTTTCCACCATTTGGCCTTAGGAAAGAAGAAAGCAAGCATAATGGGACACTGTTCTACCCTGAGCTATGGATCATGCATGACTGGAGAAATTGAGAAATGCCATTCCAAGAATCTAAATATGTCATATTTATAACATGTGTACAATGCCAGTTAGGGCAGAGATGAAGAGGAAGCCAATTCAGTCTGCCTGTACTAGCATTGAGTAAAAAACATATTGAGAATTATATGTCATGGCGTCACTGTAATATAAGAAGTATATGGGATCTTCCTGTGGAAATAAAATAACCAATAGAACATGTACAGAACATGTAAGGCAGTGGTGCAAGTGAAATATGAAAATGGTGGTAGTAATATATAAAAATAAGACAAGTGAATGGAAAAGTATTGCTTTTCAACTTGGGTTGATGCAAATCCAAATTATGTATATCTGTCTAGTATGGCAGGTAATGCCTGACTGTGGCAAAGGAAAGGCCAGATGGGAATCATCACTGTAATGAGCTGCATATAGTATGACAGCCAATGTATGAAGTGTCCACCTAATGAAGTATATATGAGTTGCATATATTCAATGCCATCAACTGAGTGTGTACTCAATAGCTGTGTAAATGAAATGTGATACACAGGTTGATAGGGAACCACAGGTATAAAACATGTTTTTTCAAATAACATATTACTTTAGCATGTGGTGTATTGACTTGTGGAATGATAAAGGATATGATCCATATTTACACAGTACAACTGGGTGAAAAGTTCTTTGACTTTCATCCTATCTGAACTCCAACAAACCAGTTGACCAGACATTGCATACATAGCAGCTAAAAACATTGTGGTCGGGTCAAAATGAATAAAACCGAGACCTGTGCACAAATCACCAGACCTATTCTAATTCTGCAAGTAGTTTGTGCATTTTGTTTCCAGACTCTTCAGTCATGCAGCATATCTTAATGCTAAGTGACATTGCAGCTGTTAGTGTGAACATCCCCAGGAAATAGCCATTTCCATGTGTCAGCTTTTTACAATGTACAAACTACCATCAGTATTTATTAAAAACCCATTGCCTTTTTATTTTACCTAAAAGACAATTTACCATATTATATACTGTTACCATATAATCAAACTGAGTGAAGCGATTGTACATTGTAAAATGCAATAAAAGCACTAATAAGTACACAAAAAACCCAAATGTCGACAAATAGTTAATTCCCTCTCCTTTACTTATTTATGTTAATACACCATATAGCTCTGCCTATTATTATTTAAATATGTGTGAATACGGTCAATCAATGGAGGTCTGTGTGAATGGATTGGGTGTTGTATCTGCTACCTTGGTCTGCTCTACGATTGTGTTAGTAGTCTAGAATTAGATTAAATTTAAAGAGATTTGACCCAGCATACCCAGCTTAAAAGCAAAAAAAGGAGCACGTACTGTATATACCCACAGCTCCCAACTGTCTGGACATTAGCAGGACAGTCCCTTCACGGGGGGCAAACTGGTAGGAAAGTGGGTTTTTATTCCGTTTTGCCGTGATCACGGACCAAAAAGGGGTGGGGCTTGATGCGGCTGGGCGGGGTTTGGCCGGGGCAGGGGACAGGACATGTCTGTCCCGATCTCTCCATGGCAAATGTTGGGAGGTATGATATACCATAGCAAACCCATGTTAAAATGCCGGGTGAAGCAAATGTAAAATATACAACAAAACAAACTGAGGAATGATTTCTTCAGCGTTAAATGTAAAGCTGTTCAGTATATGTGCATGTTAAGCAATATCAGATATCAGATTTAAGCTCTTAGTTTTGTTAAAGTCTGATTCAAGCTAGGCAGGGAATTGTAGTACCCCCCCCCCCCCGCCCATCTCGTGTGTAAAAGCAGCGTCATCGTTAAAGAACAAAGGAGCGCAGATGAACCTGAGCCATTTTTGCGTATAAAATAATGTCTGTAACATCTAAGAATTAGTTAAAAGACCTAAATAGAGTTCAATTACATTGTTGCGTAAAATCGCATGTTTGCTTGAGCGAAGATAATTATCCCTTGCAGTTGCGACGATCGCATTAAACACACACGAAATATGATCTTAAGGTGGTTTAAAATGTGTCCCTTTTAATGGTTGATCTTTCTAAATGAAAGATATATGTTATCAAAGTTATTTCATAGTAACTTTTATCGCTATTTTCCCTTTCAGTATCCACAAGATCGGAAATATGCCGAATTATGCCGCAAAAATGTTTTAACATAGTCATGTTTATAATCATTCAAAAATAGAGAAAAGAAAGCTTAAAGAAGGGCAGAAAAAATTATATGTATACAGCGGACCCATGGCTGCTGCGAAACACACACCTGTGTTTTTTGCAGCAGCCACGAGTCCGCTGTATACATAAAATATCTTAACCTAGTTTGCAGGTATATAGCACAAATATGCCGGCTACCCGGGGATAGGAGGGTAGAAGATACTCCTGGCTGGGGCTATATTAGCAGATTATATAGGAGTGTGAAGCAGTGAGAGCTAATGCCTGAGAGAATTGTTTCAATACTACCATACAGGCATACAGCATAGAGAAAAGGATAAATGAGATAAATAGCAACATTTATCTGAGGGGATACATCCGAATGGATGGAATGTATACAAACTATCTGATCGGTATCAATTGATAATAATACCAGAATAAGCTGCTAAACTGCAACACTATAGGTTTAAAAATTAAATATAAACGGACAAATAGTGGTCCGCTGCATGTTTTTTAACCTTATTCTTATTTTTCTTCACTTTTTCTATATTTTTTTAAATTTCACCGACTTTTAATCAATTATATTAAAATAATTATATTTAATAAACGTTAAGTTTCATTTATTTATATTATAATTTTTTCTGCCTTAGGAGTGCCCTCCTTTAAGCTTTCTTATTGCCCTCTCTTTTATTCTTTTTTGATGTTTATAATCATATTGTAGCTTAGGATGTGTAGATAATCAATATGTATCTGGTTTTGTAATATGTTATATTGTTAATATTTTATAGAATTAGATAGAAATTAGTAAGCTATCATGCAGGCTAAATAATTAGAATGTGGCGGGAAGATAAGCACAGGATGCCAGGACAAAGGATGAGGACCTTCTCCAATCAGATTGAAGATAGAGACCACCTGACATTGATAACCCAATGAGAAGGACAGAGGGACGACGCATCACTCCTTATGATTCAAATGTGTATAAATACAATGTGTTTGAACTGTATTGTACGTTGTGTCTGGACTGACATAGCCGGGATTGCGCAGATCCGTTGCTGTAATCAGGATCGTCTCTTTGGGTAATTGCTCTCCCTGCTGAAATAGAACCTACCAATTTGGACCACAACTGCTGAGATTGGAGTCTGTCTTTCTTCTTTTTTCATCATCGGGTAAATAGCTGTACATTTTCTATCTATTGGCTAGGGGTTTTGTTATTGTTCAAAGTTTGCGTATATTCGCACTGCGAATTGGTTTCATACATTCGCAGTGCGTTCCGGTTGCGTACACTCGCAGTGCGTGCTAATAGCGTGTATTCGTAGTGCGCATGATCAGCTTGCCTACTCAGGTTGTGTTGATATGGTAACCACGTGGTGGTAATCGGTGTTATCCTAGCGGATGGTATTACGGATGTGTTCATGTTATACATATAAGGTTAAAGTGGGTGTTTCACTGGGAAAGTAAAAATACGGACTTAACAGTTTCATTTTACATACTGAGGAATGTGAGTTCAAATCTGATTAGTTGCTATGGGCAACATCCACACTTTTTAATCTCCCTGCAATCTTTTCCCTCATCAGCTCCCCATAATTCTCTCCTGTGTTGTCCTCCTACTTCTCATCTCCTCCTGTGCTGCCCCCTTACCATCATCTCCTCCTGTGCTGCCCCNTTACCATCATCTCCTCCTGTGCTGCCCCCTTACCATCATCTCCTCCTGTGCTGCCCCCTTACTCCCCTCTCTCTCTCCAAGGCACAGACCTGCATGTGAACATAGCTTGCACACAGGTCTTGATCCTGTCATAATTACCTTAAAATTAGGAGATAGTCAGAAGCCTGGATCCAGTCCAGGGTGAGTACTATCTATAGCTATAAAAAAAAAAAAAAGTGAAATGGGCACATAATACATTATTAGGTATTTGTTTAGATTTTCAAACACCTTCGCTTACATGTAGAGAAACAGCTTTTCAGCCTTCTGTATAAAGTTATATTCAATAGAAAATGTTCATGCAGTTCACCTTGGAAAATATTTCCAATTCAACTGCTGTAAGGAGCCAGCTGGGAGCTATCATGTATTTCTATGTCTATTATTTGGTCCTTGCTGCAGTTGTTATTGGTAAGAGTTTATGTGATAGACCTCTTACTGATGAAATATGCACTACGCTTTTCTTCCTATCAGTCTGAATCTATCGTCTGCTGCTGTGTTTATTCAGTTTAGATAGTATATGGAGTATGGATGTATTTTATATATTACCATGTTATATTAAATAGATAAATGGATAAGTATAACCATTTGGTGTCAGAGTCATATTATAGGAAAATGGTAAGTATTAATGCATTGGATGACCTTAACTGTTTTAACAATCATAGTTTATAGCATTTACTTCCCACAGGGCAAACTACAAAGAACTAGGACTCACAGTCAAAACTACATATTGTAGTTAACGTTTATTTATAAGACAGTATCTGCAATGCTGAGCAATATAAGAAATGTGTGAAATTGAGAACAATATGGAGTATAAAACAAAAATAAATAAGTACAGTGCCTGTAAATACATAAGTAAATAAATAAGTAATAAATAAGTACATAGCCTTACAGATTCTTTGAGATCAGGGCATTTGATTTAATCTTTTCCCATTTTGTAAAATATCTATACAGCACCTCCACCACTTCTTTTATCACAAATGGAATGTGTCATGATCCTCTTATTATGCCTACTGGGACAAGACAGGGCTGACCCCCTTCCTTGTGGCTTTTCAATCTTAGCCCTTGATCCCCTCCTCTTTGTGTTACAATCTTAGACAATCAATTCTCCACCTTTACAGATGACTTGCTCGAATTTATATCAAACCTCCACACCACACTACCTGACATTTTCCATAAGATGACTGAATTTGGAAAGATATCATGTTTCAGCATCAGTCGAATCAAATCAGTGGCCATGCTGTTGGGACCAGTGACTTGCCCTACTGTAGCTGGGGAAGGGACATGGGTTTCTCATAGGATCACACTTTTTTTTAGATACCTGAGCATACGGCCACCGGACAATATTCACAGGCTCTATGATCTTAATGTGGGTGGTATGACAGGTCTCTGTCTATGAATTGTCCTCCAGGAAACAGCTCATATTTGGGGAGGGATAACTTTATTAATATGGCCACATTTCCCAAATTACTGTACTGTCTCAATATTCTCCCTATTGCATAAACGAAAAGTTGATAAATAGAGAATTTCATTTGACAGGGTAGTCTCCCCAGAATGAGATTAGTCAAGATGCGGCAGGCAGTACCCAATGGGGGGCATCAATTTTCCAGATCTCAAATTGTAAAACCATGCAGCGATAATCAGCTACATTTGAGATTAGTTATTCTTGGAAGACCTACACTAGTACCAATTGTTGGAAGACCTACACTAGTACCAATTGTTTTTTCTCGCTAATAGTGAACCACAACCAAAGAAAATAAGTATATAAGTTTGTAAAGAAAAGGTGAAGATTGTTTGTGGAGAAATAGAAGAGTGGAAAAAATGGAACTGGTTGGAAAGGGAGATGGCAGGGCCAACATCTCTTCTGCATTGATGTTGATGGTGCTGTAGGTTGATGGTGCAGTGTTGAATAAACATGGGAGCCACCCCATATGGTATATTTTATAATTAAATGTTTCATTTTTAGATTCAGCAAATATTTATTCAATGGTTAGGTCCATATAAGTGTTGTTACAAATGTTTAGAGTTAAATAGAGAAAAATGGAAATAAGAAAAGAAAGAGGGCCAATACCAATAACAATACACATTGGGACTGATTCAGAATAAATACCAAACAGGTTTAATGCCAAACCTTTCTCTGTTGCAGAGCAATTAAAATGAATTTACAGCCATGACAACATTGCAACATGGTTTTGTTCAGGTATACATTACCACATGTATTTCTCTCTCAAACTTTGGTTATATATATGTTAGTTCATGTGTCTTGATATCTATCTATCTATCTATCTATCTGTCTATCTGGGGTGTAACTTTAAAAAGATGGGCCCCATAGTAAACCTTTCAACGAGGCCTCCCTTTATAACTTACAGTAAATCTGGCTGTGGGTTACACCCATGATATCTATCTGTACCACACTTTAAATTCAATACCAATAATACACAAATAGTAGCAACATATTAAAAAGAGATGATTATTAAATGAGACATCAGAATATTAAAATGTCTCTGCTATCTTACTGGTTTCGAAATGATGCCATTGGTTTAATACATTTCAGTGGAGTCTGGAGCCATCCTATATGCAATGTGTGTGTATGTGCACACTATACCATGAGATACTAATGCATAGTAAACTGCAACTGGTTAGCTACAGATATGGATATTTAATGCTCTCTGAAGACCCTTGTAGTAATGGGTAAGGATTGTGAACTCACTTTTTGTAATCACATGATTACTTACTTTGGCTTGAAACACTCACTGCTGGCTGCCAGTATGAGAGCAAGCAGCACAATATGTTTAATTTTTTAAAAGGAATATCTCAACTGCCCATCTTCCACTTTACTTGGGATCCCAAATGTATCTAGTAGGTAAGCAATCCCAATGTGCAGAACCTATCCAATTTTTGACAGAGTGAATTCAATGATAAGAGACCAGTCAAGAACAAATGTAAAATGTACAAGCCTCTTTGGGATCTGAAACTGTGACAGCTCCTGTATCCGAAAGAATCACTCCATCCAGGTTTGCTTCACATTAATATTACTTTAATATTTTTCTAGAAAAAGAACCATGGTTGCCTACATGGTTTCCTTACAATCTGGATAAGCTCTAGTATGGGCTTCAGTAGGATCCAATCATTTACTTTCTGGACTGATTGGACTAGACTTTCCAGATAATATTTTATGAACCTGGAAGATGGCTGCTTTTGACATCCTGCAACTTCATCAGGGAAATTGGACAATTGGATAGACTACACATATGTCTAATTGTAGATCTTCCTTTCCATAAATGTGTATTGGAACATCATTCAATATCTATATTTTCTCTAGGTTTGCTGCTTTTCATCACCTCCAAAACAACAGTTAGATGTGCTGTCTGTTCCATGGACTCATATATCCACAAATTTCATTGCTGATTTACCTCGTTCCAATTACGAAACAAAGATCCTGGAAAACTCTAAAACAAGTACAAATTCATTTCAGCATATCACACACCAACAGCCAAAGTAAATGTGTGAATCAGTATCTGGAGTCCTTTATGTAATTCATATCGTTGTCCCATGACGACTGGTGCATTGGGCATAGTTGCTCATTGTAATCATTACTACAAATACTCAGCATGGAGGGTTAAGAGTAAAACAAACTCTGAAAGAAAGCCGTTCATAAATAATGTGCCATCAGCTGACAGTTTAGTGATGTCCTATACCAGTAGCGTTCAGCAGACATAGAGAACTGAATCCAGACTGTCACAAATTCTTCTTTCAGAACTCTGAACGTAGGACTTGCAGCAGTTTGAATCCGGAGGCCGCAGTTTTCCATGTATACGAGACTACTCCTCCTGTATACAGTACACTGAAGCTTCAACCATATCTTAACTTGACTAAACCCTGCCTTTCCTGCCATAACTCCTCTCCTCCCACTATGTGCCGACTGCTATCATTAAGGAGTTCTTTACCCTAAAGAGGTTTACTTCTGTCCCTGGTCTTTATTGCCTATATTTCATGGTATCCATTACAGTGCTAAATTTCAACACCAAATGATTCTTAAACATTTGAAAAAAAATTTCGTTTTTATTGCAACTTCTCTGAAATATATTCAAATCTGACATGAGCAGATTGTGTTTATGTTTAATAGTAGCGTAGTATAAAACAAGATTCACACTTTGGTAATCAACTAGCAGATGTAGAACAGTTCTTAAAAAGCGTTATTTTAGGTGACGTAACACAATTTTTACTTGAAAAATAAGACAATGAAAGAACCAAAATTTATGTAAATTATACACTGAAACAAAATTACACAGTATTATAACCTTTCAACAAAGCATAATTATATTATGTTTTCCGCAGATGCACATGCATGGAACCCTATGTAAAATATTTGCATAGGTTCACTAGCAATGGTCTGAATTATCCAAACAAATGAGAGTTCACATTGCGGCCACTACCTTTAGTTTTCAGCCTGAAACACAGGGAAATTTAGAGAAAAATTGGAATCGGAGTGGTATAATAGATTAAAGTTATATAGTTTATAGTCTCAATTTATAAGTCTGACATAATTAACATACTGTATAGACTCGAGTATAAGCCTAGTTTTTCTGCACATTTTGTTTGTCCTGAAAGTGCCCTCCTCGGCTTATACACAATCATTGTCCTGGATGACGCAGGGATGTGAGCACACTGCTGGGTCTGCGTTACAGTTATCAGTTCACATAGCCGAATCTGGCTTGCAGCCTTCTAATGTCTCCTGTTGTGTGGCAGCGTTTTCCTCTCTGTCCCCAGATACCAGAGCTGAAAACATTGCTCAGAGCTAAGATGGAGATAAGATAAAGGAGGGGGAGAATGTGACACTGACATGCAGCATGCCACTCACCCACCACACTAAGCCCACAGAGCTAACACAGGCATGATAGTGTGCTGTATGGGTTACACCATGGCACAAGAGCTTTAGGGTTTGTTTTTTCCTCTGTGTCTGGCTTTGCTATTCTGTTCTTCCTCTAGCTCTTCCTCCACTCTGTTCTGCCTATTCCCCCTGCTCTGTTTTTTCTTCAACATCTTCTTCCCCTGTTCTATCTCCATTCTGTCCTGACCACACTCATTGTGCATAGTCTACCTCGGTTCTGTCCCTTCTTCTATGCTTTGGTCTGCTGTATTGGAGTTGTGTCCATCTGTGTCCTAATGACAGACACTGGAGCTGCATCATGTTCAGGTAAGCAATAAGCAGGGTTAGGCTCACAAGTTGGGTTAGATATAGGGTTATTGTAATGGCAAACACAGTAAGCATAGAATAGATAAGTTTAACGTATTGGCCATAGTGTGCCAAGAAGTCACACTTATAATAAGCTATATTTGTAGCAATGTCTGTACGTTTTGTATATGTAAAAGAAGAAGGTATATATGCAGATTTGAATGGGTTTCTCTAAAATATGAATGTAAATAATGGCAGAAATATGTAACCAGTGAAAACAGGTTAGTATATATAAAATATATATATATATATATATATATATATATATATATATATATTATATGTGTGTGTGTGTGTGTGTGTGTGTGTGTGT
The DNA here is from genome assembly GCA_016617825.1 of Platyplectrum ornatum. Lineage (NCBI taxonomy): Eukaryota > Metazoa > Chordata > Amphibia > Anura > Limnodynastidae > Platyplectrum > Platyplectrum ornatum. Next base: position 33,698 of record JABWIB010000136.1, on the reverse strand, counting down.
GTGTGTGTGAATGAACATTAAAAGAGATTAAATATTAAAGCAGGGAATGATACGTTTACTATACTGAAAAAGCTAGTTACCATGAAACGATATGGTAATATGGTCTCTTAATATTGTAATTTACAAAAAAAATGTAGACACATAGCACAGCCTTTATACTGTTAATGCCTCTCATGACAGTTACTTTGAATATGGAAAGGAAAAAGGGATTTTTACATATGGTGACATTTCATAATAAGTGGTGTATGCAAATGTTGCACATCCGGAACCAATCACCACAACTGCCCTTTGATGTAATGCCAAAGCAAAAAGCGTGCTCTTCTCTTATAAGTGACAACAATAGAGAAGGCAAGACTGAATATGTGTATACAGCTGTCATACTATGCATCAGTGGCAATATATATATATATATATATATATATATATATATATATATATATATATATATATATATATATATATATACACACACATTCACTTATATACAACATTTATACAGCGTCTGGCTTGTCAGTGTAATTTTATGTACAGTTAAATCATTAGCTAGTAAGATCAATATCAAGCTATTAAGATGAGCAAACAGTGATAAAATACATGTGTTTCTATTGATTTTCTTTCACATAAACAGAAAGATAAAGCTATTTCATTTTTATTCGGCATCACATTGTAAATAGTTCTTTAAGAGTTAATGATTTATATTCTAACATTAAAATGCCTAGAACACATTACATAACACTGGCATTCCACCAATTTTAAATGATGTCTTTTTCTTCTAAATACTTTAAACAAGTTCAGTGATTAAAAATACAACTTCTTAAATATGTGCTAAAATGTCTATGCATTCCTGCAGGTATATTTTTCTAATGTATGTTAGCAAAGTAGGCCTGGATTCTTACTCCCATGAGCCTCTGTCCTCTATTACTGTTGGAATGGCAGAGGACGTCTACCTTCAGTCCTGCGCTATCCGCACAATTTTACCCCCACTCCTACCCAATCCTTTCATTAAACTGGTACATTACGCTAAGTGGGTAGGGGAGAACAGGTCTGGCCCAAGCGCGCAGAACATTGTGACCGTTTCTGTTCAGAGGGTTGTCTAATGAGAGTGAAGGATTAGAGGGATATCGTCAATGTACAGTAAGTGGGTTCTAATGTAACTGGACATAATCCAGACCCAAACCCAGACTTACTGTATGTGCACACAGTTCAGTCCAGGGAGCTGCTGATCACTGGCACTTCACAACTCATTTGCATTCATTGCGTTAGCATCTAACCTGCCAAATGCAATACCTAAGGTGTTTGAATGCTGCTCATTGATCATCTTTTTGCTTATTCAGTTTTGATTTGCTTTATTTGCTCATCATACCCAAAATCTTCAGGATAATGTGCGACTTTGTAAATCAGACTCATGTATTATCTTTGCATGCTTGTACTGACTTTCAACTGTGTATATCCAACTTGTTTATATTGTGTTTAATTAAGTGCTTTCAAATCTAGTTTCCTTTACCATCTGATTAATACAATTGCGCTTCCTCCCCTTCCCCTCAGCTGCTCATCCTTAGGATCCAGCCTCTTGTCTGCCTGCTCTGTCCTTGCCGGTCCTATTACATTATGTACTGCAGGTGTCTTACTCTCTGCATCCTGCCCTTCAGCACAGTGCAATAGTGTCATTTGCCATTAATTGAAAGTGGTACACATCAAAACTTCTGGGTACATGGAATTTAGATTGCTTTTACACAACATCCACACCATTCACCCCTACCGTCTCATTCATAGGCATGTTATCTTGTTCATTAATCGGGAGACATTCAAGTCACTAAACCCTTGGAAAACTAGGAAAATAAATAAAAACAACAGAAGGAAAACCAAGAATTGCTCTCGCAGGTAACACAATGTTCTGCTTGATTTAATCAGATGTGCATTTAATGAACCTGTACCAATGCAATTTATCCAGGCCAGCGGATTCCCAGTGACTATTCCAGCTCCACACACTCTGATCTACATTAGATATGGGAGAAGATTGTTCCATGCAATGATCTGCCTGAATCCATTGTTGTAAGGCAGTCAATGATAGCATTTCTAGCACAGCTTACTTTGTACAGCAATGTAACACACACGTATATAACATGAGCAGGTACATATCTTGTCCTACCTCTGTCCAATGTGAGGGGCTGGACCACTGTCGCCATGTCTGTGGTCGGATGCAGAGTGACGTTCAGAGCCAGAGCAGCAGAGCTGGAGAAGAAGGAGGAGGGAGACGGGAGAGGGGAGAGGAGAGGGGAGAGGGGAGAGAGATACAGCAGCGCACACAAGCCTTTATTAACTTTATCTTCCTAATAAGACAATATCACACTAATCAATGCAGTGCAATACAGATACCAGATCTGAAAACCACTGAATCATAAAGGAATCATTGTTTATGTGACTAATCAATTAAATAGGACTGTTACCATGAAACACTGTACTTGGTGGGTTAATATACTTGATTGATTCATTTTTCAGGAAAGTGTATTTTTACATCCTGTAATGTTCCCCTGGTAACCATTAACACTGCAGAATATAACCATTCACCTAATGTTCTTGCTTTGTGACTGCCACGCTATATTAACACTTGCAACATATAAAAAATACAGTGTGATGCTTTCTAAATATTTAAGAGGTACAGTAAGTGAAACGTCTTTCGACGATATTGCTACTGTGGTTTGCAGGATCCTTGATTTAGTCTTGTCTACATGAGGATACAAAGCACATGTTTTAGATTGACTATCTTATTGAAGTGTTTGGAATAAGTATAGGGTATACCGAAGGTAAACATCTAGGGGTATATTTACTAAGCAGGGAATTTGCTGGGGAATTGAAAAGTGGGGAAGTTGCCCATAGCAACCAATCAGAATCGAGCTCTCAGTTTCATTTTACATACTGGAGAATGTACGCTCGAATCCACTTTTCAATTCCCCAGCAAATTCCCTGCTTAGTAAATATACCCCCTAATAGCTATATTCTGCATTTGCACTATAGACAGCTTGTGCTCCTGCTCCTGATTGCCCACTGCCCCTGGATGGGAATGGGGGATGGGGGAAGGAAGGGGGCCATTGGTGGTGGGGGGCCCTTGAAGATGATGGAGAGAGGGGGCCCAGGGCACTTCTCCCCTATGCCCCTTCCCCCTTTATTCAGTTCTGTGCATATCTATATATACCCAAAAGCATGGCACAAATGAAAACAATAAATGCACTGCATGAGGCAGTGTCCTAATTAATGTTTTCATGAACCCTTTATAGACACAGATCAATAACAGTTATTTTTGCTGTTTACATATGCACTCAGCCATCATTACTAATTGATTAAAGGTCCTGTATGCACTTGAAGCTCTTGGACCCCAGTATATAAATGTTATGCTTTTTTAAATGAATAGACAAAGACATTAGACAGAATGCCCCAAAATCCTAAATTAATAAACTAATTTTGCTCATTTTCTTTTGGAGCAGCATTACATTGAGCACTAGAGTGACTACATAACATTTGTAGAAAATTAGTGGAGGAAAGTTGAACCTGGGTAAAACCATGATGAATTTCAGGAGTAGTAAATGTCATTTTATTCTTTGCATGCAGTAAGAATTATTTGCTTTTGTTTATCGCAGATACTGACCAGCATTACACTGTTTTTTACAGATTTGGGCTAGGAAATCATCTCCAATACTTTTCCAACAGATTAATTTAAGCTCCCCTGCAATTCAATATGGACTCTCATGCTCTTCAAATTCCAGTGTTAGGGCACATGCCCCAGATGCTTTAGTCAAAGAGCATACCCTAGTACCCAAAGTTACACTCCAGAGCTCCTCATTCTACAGTTTTGGCATTCCATGCCCTTTCTATTCCAGTGTCAGGGCACATGCCCCAGTAGTTGCATTTCAAGTGTGTACCTGAATAACCACATCTGTAGTGAAACTCCTGGGGTCGAAATGCCAGAGTCAAAGTCTGCAAACTAACCCATCTGTTTGGGCAAACAGATCTAGATGTCCTTCCCTCTAGGTTTTCTGAGCCAGGGCTTGCTGCCCAGCCTCCAATGTCAGAGCATGCTGCCCAGCTTGCCAAGCTCTCCCAGGTTCCAAGTTCCAAACCTAAGTGGGTTGCCCCAGGTCTCTATTGGCCTAGCCTGCACCCAAAGTCTCCAGTGGCCTTTTGCTTTATATTTAGTCCATCAGGAACTTGACTCACAGCACTATATCCTTCTTTCTCTTCTTGACCTCTGAAGCGAGAGGCCAGCTTTTTTGTGGGCTCCAATCTGCTTCATAGCGAAATGACGTCCAAGAATTTAGATAAAAAGAGGAAAAAGAAGGGTCCCAGACACCAAACTATTCTGTTCTTACAGTTTTGCAGGTTAAGTATCTGGATTCGGCTAAGAAGGGGGTACTGTCACAACTCAGTCTCCTCCTTGTTTTTCCAAGGTCTACATAAGGGGTCAGTAGCCTCACTCTAGTAATTTTCTGCAGTTCCAGACCTTGTCACATGTGCTGCTAAACTATTACCTCACGTATTATTTAGAACTCTAGACACCAGCACCCCTAAGATATAAATCAGCAGTTAGGGCTGTCTATACTATTTGTCTCCTTCATCAAGTCCCCATGCTGGCTGAATTCCATGTGGTCCATGTCTACGTGCACATCCTAGGTGAGTTTCAGTGCCCTGTGGATTATGTAGTTTTATTTCTGCATAACTCCTGCACACTTATGTTTTGCATTTTCCTGGATATCTGTGAACCTGTTTCTTTTGCATTATTTGTGTTTTCTCACATTCTTTTTTATCTGCAACTTTGTATGCAATAAACCTCTTAAATCTTGAACTGACCAGACTCCCTGTGATTGTGACAGAACTGGATTTTAAGCAAAACAATCTGTAATGTATATAAAAGCATAAAATGATAGAATTGGCAGAAAGGTAGCTAAACATAAAGTTCCACATTAAACATTCCTATGGAAAATATATAGGGACACATTGAATTCCGTATTATATAACAGTGCTGGACGATGTAAAGTATAGTCTGATGGTTTTATCCAGCTAGTCACCTTTCGGAGTATATCAGCCAAACCAGGGCTCGAAGTGGGGGTGTATACGGGGGTATACCATACCGGCACTTCTCCCACTCATGTAATGGAAAAATTAAAAATCTCCATTGACTTCCATTATTTTCTATGTTTCCATACCCCCACTTCTGAATGTCCATACCCCCACTTCCAAATTTCCACTTCGACCACTGAGCCAAACCATGAAATTCAAACAATATATGTAAATGTAAGTATGTACAAGTATGTAAGTAAGTACAAACAGTGGGAAACATCTAGACAATTAATGGTGGGTCTGACCAGTGCTGGATCAACTGCTAGTCAACTAAGCACATGCCTAGGGCCCGGCAGGTCCCAGGCCCACTGTGGCTGCCTAGCATTAACTTACTTTCGCTAAGGCACCCAAGCCAGTAATATTCCTCCAGTAATATTGATGCCTTTCTCCAGCCATGCATCCAGGTTCTGAGCACATTTCTGCAGGACACAAGCCATCTTTTACGTATGTTACAGCAACCTCCTTGGATTCCACATGACCTTTTATTGTGTACTATTGATGTACAGAGTCTGTACACCAGCATCCCCCAGGATAGGGGATTGGCTTCAACACACAAGCTACTGGTGAATAATCACCTTTGTCGGGGTCCACCAATAGACCTCTTGCACATGCATTTGTTGGAACTCAACTTAAAACTTAGTTCTTGTATGATGGGAAATACTTCATTCAATTAGCAGGTTGCCCAATAGGCTCAGCAGTGGCATTGGACCTGATTTGGTACTCCAAAATCAGAGATGCCATATGCCCCGCATCATTGTGCAAATGTAAAAAGCGCAGAGGCTACGGATGATGTTAAATAGAGCAAAGGCACGGAGTCGGGTCATCCTATCTCCATTACCGCAGTGGACGGCAGTTTAATTTCTTGTCTTCAAGACCTCTCTTATTAGGCTTCAAGTGGGAGCCCTTCATATGGAGATGATTTTTTTTGTTTTGAACCTAACTATCCCAGCCTAGAGATTGGGACATTGCTATTGAATTGATGCCCGGAAAGGTACCACCCCGTGGTCGGACATACCCCTTGTCTGAGCCAGAATCAAAAGCCATGACTGACGACATCCAAGGGAAGTTGGCTTTATTCGTCCCTCTTCCTCTCCAGCGGGAGCAGGATTCTTTTTTGTTAAGAAGAAGGATGGAGGACTCAGACCGTGTATAAACTACAGTGGTTTGAATGATATCACAGTAAAAAACCACTGCCTCATACTTATCATACTTATCTGCCAAACTCAGAACGTCACTATCGGTACTCTACCTCATACTCCTCTATATTGTCGTATCTACTTATTTCTTTTTGCAACACCCTGTATTTTTGTTCCATATTTCTTGTTATCCAATGTCATTATTCAAAATGTTGTATTGTATCTCACTGATGCTTGTTTTTTACTGTTCTGTGTTACTCCAATAAACTAAAGTTAAATTAAAAAATACTTTTCTAGATGAGATAAACACTAAGAAATATTGCAATATGGGTTTTTTGTTGTTTTTTTTCTAAATATGTATGACCTTTTTAAATACTGGCGTGGCAGATTGAAAGAAAGCAGGTAATTATATATATATAATGAAAAAGAGAGATATATGATAGCGCTATTAAAAAAAATATAATCCCTATACATATGGATGATTGTATAATGGGATCTGTGCCAACAGATTTCGACTCTTTGATTCTTTCAACAGATAAAAAAGTAAAGGTGTTTTGCATATATATTCACAATATTACATTTAGCTGACTGGTAAAATCCATTAATATAGTACATAATTCTGAAAAGAAACAGCAGTGGGAATTTATTATGAATTCAGAGATAGCTGTATTGCTGAGATCATATTTATAACACAAAGCTGCCTTTATGGGTCAGATCCAAAAGTGCAATAAAAGTATTAAAGCCACAGAGAACAGATGGCATGAGGTTTGATGATTGGTTACAACAAAAAAAATTCAACCCAAAGCCATCCTCCTGGGAAAGCTTACACTGTTCTCTGATCCAGTGGATGTAATTGAGGGCTAGTGGCATTGCAATCTCATTGAAGCTGCCCTAGTTTCACCTAATCTTTCATGCTTTTACATATATTCATAGACATCCATACAAACATACATGTTTATACCTAAATCCTACCAGCAACCATCAGTTCTTATTCTGAACAGACCAGATGAATATTAATATGAGAGCTGGCAGAATTCTATATAGATGATTATTCATCTCATCTCATCATTTTTACTGCATAGTGATAGTAAAATATATATTCACATATATAATAGCAATAATAATAATACTAATAATCATAATAATCCTAATAATAATCTGTACTAAAATAGGCACGTCAGCTGGAAGATTAGTACACGACGGACACTTCTTGTGAAAGATAGGACAACGTGCTGTGGATTTCAGTAATAAATAACACAATGCATTACATAGAAACATAGAAAGTGACGGCAGATAAGAGCCACATGGCCCATCCAGTCTGCCCCATTGTGCATTTAGAACTATACCAACCCAAATTTAATCGCTATTTTGTTTGAGACTCAGAATCCCCTTATATTTATCCCAAGCATGCTTTCACTGTTCTGTAGTATTAGCCTCCACCACTTCTGATGGGAGGCTATTCCACTTATCCACTACCCTTTCAGTAAAATAATTATTTCGCACATTTCCCCTGAACNTACCACCCTCNAGTTTATACGCATGCCCTCGCGTTCTACTACACCTCTTTCTTTGAAAAATGCCCCCCTCCTGCACCTGGTGACATCCCTTGATTCATAGACACCACAGCGCTGCTGCTTAAGGTGAGACCCCATATCAGTTTCACCCATTGCACCCCCTACAGCATACCTCCTAACTTCCTGGGACGGGACCAGGCCCAACTCGAAATCACCCACGTCACAGCCAACTTCCCACCCAAGCCCCGCCCCATTTCAATGCCGCGACTCGTGGGGCAGTGGGGAGGTATGCCCTACAGTTACACTTATGCCTCTAAGTCTATTATTTTTAAACTGCTGGAATAGAAAAGTGGTGATGTTGCCCATAGCAACCAATCAGATTCTGACTCTAGTTTTCCTATTACATACTAGAAAATGTCAGCTAGTATCTGATTTGTTGCTATGAGCAACAACTGCATTTTGGCATTCCCGTAGTTTCTTAAATCTAGCTGCTGATCTTCTGGGAAAATGACTTAGTGGGTACACACCAGAAAGATTATCTTTTCAATCACAAGATAAACAACCCTTTCAGACGACATCTGTTTAGTGTGTACTCACCACACATACCACAGGATCGTTTCAGATAGTCTGTGGTAGTCTGTGGTCAATTTTTTTCCAGGAATATGTCTGTGGTAGATGCCCAGCATCTTCTATGCTTGTTCACTCAGCAAGGTCAGAATCAATATATACCTGGCAGACATGAGGCCAAATAATATTTGCAATAAAAGTGTCTATGGTGTAGCTAAAGGCCCCCCTGGGTTCTGCCAATACTGCCAACCCATTCTATGTTTTCCCTCTGCCTGCCTATCTTATTATTATCTCCAAAAGCCCTGAATCAGGCCACCAGGGTAGTTTGATGGGGCTCTGAATTACCCTGGACAATAACCCCGTTCACACTGCTGAAACACCCTGGTAATTCACAAACTACCCTGGTCAACACCATTAACACTGATCCAGGGTAATTAGGTGAAACATGACTTTCACCCTCATCATATAGCCGTGATTGCCTGTCAGAAGTGATGTCACAAAAATAAATATGAAATACCTGAAATCAATGATAAGAAAAGATTTGAAATCAAAATGAAAAGGAAAGAAAAGGGAAAAAAAATGAATAAAATAAAACATTATGAAAAGTAAAAATTTGTAAAACAATAAATAAAAACAAATTACAGAAAAAATAAAATAAAAAATTGAAACCTTAAAAAAAAAACATTAAAAATATGCATATAAAACCTGCCCAGGTAGTTAAACAGCGCGCACTACCAGGGCAGTTTAGTCAACCCGAGCAGTTGATTGAGCTGCCTAGGTAATAGGCTTCTGTGTGAACGGGGTATAAGCAAAGGATCAAAGTTTAACCGGCGCCATTTTAAAAGTGTGCGCATATCGCATTGCACAATATTGCATCTTACAAGATAATAAGTTATGTGCGCAAGTTGCATTGTGCAATAGCGCATTATACAAATAGAAATTTAATGCGCATATTAAATCTTGTGAATAAATAGCTTGCGATTAACAAATGCGTGTGCATATAGCTCAAGATTGGGCAGAACCATGTAGGGGATAAAATGAATGTTAGTGTTTGCATGCAGGGAGAATACTTTATTTTTGCATGTTGCACACAGATACTGACCAATGTTATGCTGGCCATACACTATAAGATAAATTGTTCCAATTGAAAGATTTTTCACGAGTGGGTAAAACCATGATGAATTGCAGGGGAGGTAAAATGAATGTCAGTGTTTGCATGCAGGGAGAATACTTTATTGTTGTATTTTGCACACAGATACTGACCAGCGTTACTGTTACACTGTTATTACACTTGTGCTGGAAACATCATCTCTCACCTGTAATACTGATTGCAGCTAATTCAATTTGCCTCCCCTGCTATTCAACATGGTTTTGCCCACTCTTGAAAAATCTTTCGATTGAAACAATTTATCTTATAGTGTATGGCCAGCTTAAGTAATAAGTCAATGGTGCCTAAAATCTGAAACTGGTCCAACCTCTCTCTGTTCCTATTTAATTCATGTTTTTTTTATTTTGGAACTAAATTTGATTTCCAAGTAGCATGACATAAAAATTCTACTAAAATTAAATCAGTACAAGCAGAAACGTAGAATAAATTATTATAAGTAAGTACTGGGAAGGATGTACATACTATTAACCACTAATCTGATTAAAAATGATTTTTACCAGATTAGATTACCAATGTTATTTTTTCCTGAATTAGTATTCATTCATTGTTTGCAACAGCAATTTCTCCTATTTATTATAAAAACAGATAGTAATATTGGACCAGATCCAGACTTAACATACTATTTACTTACTCACGACTCATAAGTGGACAAAACCACGTTGAATTTCAAGGGAGTTAAATTTCATTATTTGCAATCAGTATTACATTTGGAGATGATGTTTCCTAGCACAAGTCTAATAACAGTGTAACAGTAACGCTGATCAGTATCTGTGTGCAACATGCAACAATAAAGTATTCTCCCTGCATGCAAACACTGACATTCATTTTACCTCCGCTACAATTCAACATAAGAACCGGGGGCCAGAACCAAACTATGGGAGTGGGGGGCAAAAGGGGCATATGCCCTGGCGCCCCTCTCTCTTTTTTCAGGTAATCGTCCACTCCAACTCCCACATCTGCAGGTTATGTCCAATCGGGGGTTTGGAGTGTGTGTGTGTGGGGGGGATGATAAGCAGTAGGCCCTGGACAATTAATGGGAGTCTGTCGGGTGGGGGGGGGGCCACATATATTTGAGGGTCCCCGATAGCCCAGGGCCTCCAGATGCCTTAATCCATTCATAGCCAGAATTGCAGGGAGCACCCTATGTATCAGTATGACTGGGAGTAATACAGATTTTCCAGTGATCTGTTAGGCAGTGATCGTTAATTCCACTGACCTGGATCTGTTTATCATACTGTATCCGCAGTACACCTCCTTCATTCTCGTCCTCTATCCTGATAACTTAGTAACTAAAGCATGAGGTAGACATATGACCTTATATCTACATCACATCATGTATCAGAGAGGAGACAGTCAGGTGCCACAGAGGATCAGGGAAGAGGACAGAAAAGGCAAGTGAAGTGTTTTTGTTTTTTTTGGTTCTGTTTTTGTTTTTGGTTTATTTTCTGTTCTAGGAATGTGCTGTATAAAGAAATACAAAGATATATACAACCTCTACTATGTCAAATGCCCTTTGCAATATATATGTTTGGAAGCATAGGCACATGTTTGTATATATGTATGCATGTACAGTATATACAGTCAATTGCAGAGTGTCACACATTACAAATGTCACACATTAAACCCCTTTTATTACTGTATAAGATTTTATTTTGTGGAAAAGATGGATGTTTCTTGGAGATCTTGAATTTATTTTTGTAAAATCATCTAATAAACGCAGGTCATTTCTTCATGCAGGATTTGGAAATCATTCACATTGCATATGTGGGGTGTGCGTGCAGATTTAGGCCTGATATGCAGGGGAAGCATTTTTATTGTACAGTGTAGGGTACAGTCATTGTCCATAGGATGTTCAGAACATTTGACAGGGCTAAGTAGACCGTATTCAATATGGTTGCGACCATGAATGGTACTGATGTTGGTGCTATGGGACAATGATGCAAATAATACATAGGAAACTCTGAGGAACCAGACAGAGTAGGCCATGATGGAAGGCCAGGACCAGCCCTTCAGGAAAACTCAGGAAAACTGTGCCATCTAGTCCTGTAAGTACCATGCTTTGTTTTCTAGACTGGTGCTGAGAGCACTGGCACACCTATACTGTATATAGTACCCAACCAAGCCTGAATAGAGAGTAATTGGTTCCAAGTGGGTAAAGCAAAGGCATAAGTATGCAAGGAATGTAAAAATGAACTTAATCCAATCCAAATGGATATAAATTGGAAGAGGAGGTCATAAACCAACTGAATAACTACTCTTACAGTAAATGGATTGGATTCTGAATCAAGCAAATGGACATTTTTCCACCCACAATGACTACACACCCCACATAAAGTACAGGTCTGCATTGTCCCAATCGCAGTGGAAGTGTTTCTGATAATGGAGTGTAATGCATAATGTGTGTATGATGAAAAAGATCAGATTGTAGGTCCTTGCGTATGTGGGCAGTGGTCTCATCTGGCATGCATGGAAAGCTATATCTCCGCTGCCAGTGTTCGGAGGTCCTAGCACAGCAGATGCCTGGAGGTCTGGATTCGGGCCAAAGTGTCTGTGATTGACACTTAAAATTTCATTAGAAAAGTACAAATGTAAAACTCATTGGGGAACATGTGACCCAGCAATCACAGGGAAACACAACTCATGAAAACAGCTCCTATCCTCTGCGAAGGAATACTATGGGCTTAGTAACCCAGGGGATACCGAAAGAATCTGGATTCCCAGAAACAGATTAACTCCTTCCTGTCTGAAAGGTCCTTAAAGTAAAATAACAACACGTAGTACAATCTTCCTTCTGTACTGAAGAATTTAACGCTGGATCCTGCCACCTCTGTCACACCCCCCTGACGACTGATTAAAGAGGTGGAGAGTCAAAGAAAGACAACTATTCAGTGGTCATCTCTCTACTGGTATGTTTGTTTCAATTCAGCGTCTTGTTTTCAAGCATTGAGAACGTATTTATGTGTAGAACTGTGCGGAGCAGCACTTTATCTGAGTTGTATAACTAGTGGGTTGTGTAGTTTGCGTTGTGTTGAAGAAATGCTGCAATGTCTATATGCTGTTACAGTTTTGTTTACTATGGAAAGTTTGCCTTTCAGATGTGAAGAAAGTATAACTCCTTCCTGTTTCTATTAGTAAACTCTGCATTAATCTGCTGTGCAGCGCATAGACCAGGCATAGACCAGACATAGACCAGGGTCAGGTAACGCGCTCCTCTTGACCTGTAGTTGAGCTACAGTATAACTCCCAGCAACAACAGGGATATAAATGTGACAGTAGCTGTCAGGTGTGTGTGTAAACTCTACCTGCCTGAGAAGTACGGTATGCGAAGGTGTAAGACACAGCACATGCGAGTAGGCAATTAACTCTTTGTGTTATGGAATTTAGACAGTAAGCTCTACTGGGGAGATGTACTGTGTATTTGTAATGCAGCATGTTCTGTTCCTCATATACGGTATTCATGGTTGAACACATGGAATGGGCGTGCACAGCATCTATTATCATATTAATTATAATCCTAATGTTTAATTATTACTATTTAAAACTTTTGCAATGGAATTCAAAGTGTAATCTATCAAATGTGGTTTTACAAAAAGAAATAAGAGGCTTGGCTGTATTTTGTCTAATGTCATTTTTTTATGTGTCTGTAGAACTATTTTCAATGCACCTACATTTATATACGGTCATAACACGGCATTGTTCTATGTTTAAGTTGTAAATTAGAGTTGAGCTAGGAAACTGTACCATTTAATTCTGTTGTCACAGTTTACACTTGCCTCCCCTGAAGTTCAATGTGTAGTTTTGCCCAGGTCTATACTTATACCTGTTTTATCCTTATGCTGGGTACACATCAGAAAGATCATCTTTCCAATCAACAGATAAATGACCCTCACTGCAGAAATCTGTTACATGTGACCTCAACATAATGCATGTTATGTGAGTACACACTGAACTCATTTCTGCAGTGAGGGTCATTTATCTGTTGATTGGAAAGATGATCTTTCTGATGTGTACCCAGCATTACTCTGGATCAGCCCTAGAGTTTCCTACAAATGCAGACCCTCCAACATGACCCATTCCACCAGGTACAAAATACTCTGTTCTGGAACTTCCAGCAATCAGTTACTATGGTAACCACCATTGTTACATTACTCAGACATCAGTTACTATGGTAACCACCATTGTTACATTACTCAGACATCAGTTAGTTTGTTATAACCAGGTGAGTGACAGCTGAAAGCCCAGGAGCGGAGTATTATGTACCTGGTGGAATGGGTCATGTTGGAGGGTCTGCAAATGAGATATAAAGTATTTTCCCAGTATACAATTCCTTTGCACCCTTCACATTGCAGCATGGTTTTGCTCATGTCTATACCTGCATTGCCCTTATAAGAACTTGGAATTGGACCTTTGCTTGGACAGAACCATGTCCCACCACCCCATTCCTATACTTCATAGAGAAAGTGAGAAGCTCTATAAGCATAATAGTGTGCTCCTCGGTTATGTAATGAGTGAATGAACAACCAGTCCAGGCATTATACTTCTGGCCCGTCATCAAATGAAACTGTGCAAACATTTTGTATTTGCAGGGCTCGCATGAGGAAAACCCGCGCTGGATCCACCCTCAGGCACCGTGCAGAGTGCATAGCAGAGAGCAGAGTCCAGTCCTGGTTTTCCGGCTGCCCCTCCACTCTCTTCCACACACACTTCAGCCTGACACCAAAAACAAAGTAAAGTGCAACTAAGTTAAACATGATCTGCGGTGTGGCCCGCTTCTCCAGATATGGCTCCAGGTACAGGAGGCGAGCTACCCCAGCTGCCTGGCTCCCTGCAGCATGCACTGGCCTCAGAGCCCAGCCATTCTCTGAGGAAGCCTGGAAGAGGATCACACACCGCACTCACCTACCCAGGCAGCAGCAGCAGCAGCAGCACTCCACTCTGTGCAGGGACAGGGACTTGACCAACTATGACCATGCCTTCCAGGCTTCAGTCCAAGACCCTGATCTTATCTGGGGGAAGGCAGCAGAAGACATCACATGGTTCAAGCCATGGACTAAAGTGATAGATGACTCCAACTCCCCATCCACAAAATGGTAAGTGTGTGTGTGTGTGTATATTATATATATATATATATGTGTGTGTGTGTGTGTGTGTGTGGTGATCTGCACATATAACTCACGATCAAGTGTGTCTCTTTGTCATGCACATGGTGGGGTCTGCTCTTACAGTCTATTTTACAGCAGGGAGGAAAGAGTTGGTGGCCAACTCAAGCAGCCTGGCCTGCATACACATACCATAGCGGTGTTACGCTCACTGATCCCACCGTGTGCAACCTGGATAAACCACTATGCTACATTAAGATAATTCTATATTTTTCTATCACTGTTTTTAAATATTATACTGTATACTGAATTTCCGTTAATTTTAAGATTTGTAATATAATAAAATTGAACTTTTTATTGGAACTATTCCGTCAGTGATAAGAATATAAAAGAGTGCATCCAANCTATAAAGGAACCTCTCTTTCTTCTTCTTTTTTTTTTTCTTAAAGTCCACTATGCTACATTAAGATAATTCAGATCCAGATTCAGTGATTATATAAAGTTACTAGTGCAGTTGTTTTCTGTTGGTGTTTTATTACATTCCATTTGTTATTTGTACTATGACTGGTGACACTGTCAAAAGATGGGAGAGCGCAGATGTAATGCATACAATAAAGAGACCTGTAAGAGTTTTACAATATAAAGCAAGCACCTAAGCAAATATTTTAATTGATTTAATTTTTTTTCTTTGCGCTATGGTTTTTATCAGTGCTCAATGTGGGGTGTATATGGGGTTATGCAATACCATCACTTTTTTTCATTGATTTCATTAAAAAGCCTTTCCATTGACTTTCATTATTTTCTTTGTTTCCATACTGACACTGATAAATGTCCATACCACTACTTCTAAATTTCCACTTCGATCACTGGTTTATATAATCAAAATCACAGAGCCAGTAGTTTTATGTACCTGGGTAGTTTTTAGTGCTGTTTGTCTTATGCATGCATGCATATATTCATGTGACCTGGAAACAATAAGGTCTCCCAGTCATGCCTTGACCATACCCAAACTTATGCGGAAAATTGATGAATCCTGCATTGATAACATAGGACATGATCCTGTGCGCCCGCCGTATCCATGCTATTCAGAGCTGTGTATTAGAGGGACATGCAATCTGGCCGTCTCCCCTGCTGTTTGAAATTCGAGCGCAGAGGCTCCAGCTGCTATAGCCAGATGCACCGCGAATCAGGTCCATATGCTACATTTTTCTCCTGTGTGCAAAGTTCACACCCTCTGCAAATCAGTGGATGGTAACTTAAATAATCAGAGCAAATATTTTTTTTTTTTCTATCTTAACCTGTCAGATGGAATCTTACTGTCACAGTCCTCATTAATATTCACAACACTGATTCATGCACTGCTGATTAGGAAAGGTATCCTGTAGTTACAATTCATAAGACAAAGGTATTGCGTGCTTACATAGGGAGAAAAATTGGTAGCAGAAATTAAAAAGTATTAATGCCACATCCTACACAATCGGGGATTGTGAATTCAGTTCTAGGGACCATTGGTTGGATTTAGACTCCAATACAACAGGGAACTTAGAGGTAGGATGCATAAGTATGTGTGTGTTCTCTGCATCGTAATGTACTCCTTAAGTAAGAATACTTTATGGTGGTGGTGGGGAAGATATTGAACTAGTTCATGAATTAATAATTTATGTTCACAATTCCATTCTGTACTAATGGATCTACTAGCAAGTGATCATTCGTAGGTCTGATCTGGGTAAAAGAGAGGTAGTTATGTGAGCCATGGCCTTCATCGCAAAACATACCCAGAAAGTCTGCCGGATTTAAATATAGAGCAAAGAAGCAATATAATAGTAATGTTCAAGCATCTAGAGTCTCATCTGGATACAGAAGGGAGGCATTTTTCAGAGTAAGAGAAGTATGATGGGTAACCCATGGGTTGGGAGAAATGTGAGAAATATTACAAAGGGGATATGATAAGGTATAATAGTCTCGCTCCTCATCAAGTGGAATCAACTTTAGGCTAATATAAACCTGTGTGGGATAAGCACAAGGATACCCTAGTATATAAAAGAATCAGCAAATAATGGACCATCATGGATTTAAAGAATAAGCAATAAGGAAGTGTCAGCAGATGAGACCCTCTTGTCCCATCCAGTGTGCCCAGTTGTTTGTTTAAATTGTACTGACCCCAGGACCTGTTTCACCATCAATTTATATAAAGATTTAAGATATATTTTTTCTGTATAGCCGGTGTGTTTAATTTCAAATGGGAGGACAGCTACCCTTTTATGAAAGCTATATTCTTGTAGACTGCACATTTCCTCTAAAGCTATCACCTTCCATGATATACACGTGCCCGCATGTTC
This sequence comes from Platyplectrum ornatum, assembly GCA_016617825.1. Taxonomy (NCBI): domain Eukaryota; kingdom Metazoa; phylum Chordata; class Amphibia; order Anura; family Limnodynastidae; genus Platyplectrum; species Platyplectrum ornatum. Next base: position 16,763 of record JABWIB010000136.1, on the reverse strand, counting down.
TAATACACCTCTTTCAAAAATTCCACTTGCCTGTATCAGTTACGCCCCCTGCTACCATGTAACTTATCCAGCATGTATCTGTCCCTGCGTTTAGTGTAAACATGTCTATGTTGCATGTCACTGGGTTCATCTGTTTGCTATGTAGCCATACAATACACAAGAAGTACCTTTGTGTCAAATGCCTTTTTGCTGTGTACAGCTTTTTGTAACCTCTGTAACACTTACATCAGTATTATGTCCTGCTCTCTTTAATGTAATCTAATTTATGTTGACCTTACGATAAATGAAGATAAATACATTTCTTTACAGCTCTATTCCTCCCTTAAACCCTTAGTAAACCTACCCTATGTAGTTAACCATTTACTAAATGTAGGGAAAAGGAATAGGGAGTAATGTCATAATTGCTGAATAATCCTAGACAACCTGTTGTATGTGTAGTTTAACCATAATGTGCGATTTCTGTATTTTAGATCGACTTCTAAAAACCATAACAACAAATAAAATAAGCTTTACCATTTCCTGCTACATTGAATAAAGCTCTTAGGGAGGTAGTGATATGTTATAAAGCCATATAACCAAGTGAAGTCAGGGATTGTTAAGGTGAAAGAATGCAAGCTTTTGAGAACCTGTAACAATGTAATATTATAAAACAGGCAATACAATTATGTTTTCTGTATGACCAACATAAAAATTGGTGTACAGAATGTCTTCTAAGTGTGTGTGTAAAACCATAGTATTTCTGATAAACAGGCCTGGTCAATTTGTGTCTTTTCAGGTGTCTAATACATTTACTATTTTATATATTGTTTTTCTAGTTGGATTTAGTAAGCTTATTGTTCACACAACAGTAGAACATGTTTTGTAAATATATCATATTGCCTGACTAGTAACAAATAACTCTAATCAAAACACAAAACAATTTGGTATTTTTAGCTTCCTACGCTTATGTCTTGGTATCCTTTAACCATGGTTTCACATCCACTCTGTGTTCAAGTGTCTCATGGTTTGAATTAGTATGTTATACAAAAGTAGTCTGACAAAAAGTGTATTTGTGTAAAATTATTGTTGAGCAATGTTTTGCCAACTCCTTTTGTCTAGGAATTAAGACCCCTTTTTCACCAAGTGTTAACCTGGGTTTTTCCCAGGTTGACACAATTTCCACGTTCTCCAGTATGTAAAATGAAACTGAGAACTTGAATCTGATTGGCTGCTATGGGCAACATTCCCTGCAATGTCCTTCTTAGTAAATTTAGGTCCAGGTCTATTCAGAGGTGTGTGGATGTGTGTGAGAGAGATGCATGTTGTTGCAGGATCCGGTCTGTTCGGAGGTGCACGTGCATGCAGGTTTCAGTATAGTCAGATCTGTGTGTGCACACAGGTTCTGGCCCATTTCCCTGTAGTCAGAGCTGTGTGCTCAGTGATTGTGATTGGCCTCTACAGCCACTGCCTCTGCGCTCAGCTACCAATTAAATGGCTTTATTAATCCTTGCATATGTATTTTGCAACTCCACTGTATAGTGAGAACTTGAATCTTACAGTTGCCAAGGGCAACATCTCCACTTTTCCATTCCTGCAGCTTAGTAAATATAGACCCTGTTCTTTTAATTTTTCATTCACAGTTTTAATCTATAGAAACAAGTGAATGCCCAAGGAAGGCAGTCCCTGGACAATCAGGATTCTTTGTTGCACATTTTGATTTATTATTGCTTAATTATTGATTTGCTCACTGGAAATTAGTGCTGCTGTGTGATTTCCATTCTTTTTGTTCTTTTATTAGATAAATAAAAAAAAAAGTCGTATTGCAGCATAACAGTATTTTTAATTATATAAAATATGTCTAAAAACACATTGCAGCCTGGAATACAAAAGCACATGGAGGTGAGCCACAGAAAAATACCAATAAGGCCAATTTAGGTACTTTCCAATAACCCCAGACCAATAGACTCTATGAAGACTAGGTTGCTGGGGTTTTCCACCCCTGTTTTTTTTTTTTATAACATAAAACCATAATACAAAAATAAATGTTACAGATGGAAGTTCAGACAATATTTGGACATTAAATCTGATTCCAATTTTTAATAGCTCTATAAATCTGAAATCTAGGATACACTAGACATGAACTTTAGGTGTTAAGCTGTATTAAGATAGGAAGCTAAGCGAAAAATATATATTGCTATATACAACCCCGTAGAACTAGAAGAGCCAGACTCATTTACTCCAGGCTAGAGAAGGTAAACAACTTGGACAGGTCCTTTGATATGCTGCTTTTGACCTATATTTAATAAAGTGCTGGAATGAAAAAGTGGAAATGTTGCCCATAGCAACATAACAAAAAAGTCCCAACTCCTCCACAAAATGTCTAACAGTCAGGTGGAGTATTGGGGTTCTACGCTTTAATCTAACTAGAACTGTTTGCAATGCTGTGGAATGAGCCCTCATGGTGCTCATTCGCATGTTTCTTTATGGTTATTGTTGGCAAAGCCAAGTTAAGCTGGTCAAAGCTTATCATTGTAATCCTGTTAGGGATGGCCATCTCGCTATGTTAAGTAATTTTAGTAGGTTTTTGTCTCTGGTTGCCTAGTCCTGGAAATAAATAGAAATAATGTTCCGGATTCAATAAATAAAAACAAACAAACAAACAATTATATCCTTTTGTAGGCTGCATTTAAGATTACTGATGGCGCAAAAACTGCTGAAACTACATGTAGGCATTTTAGGTCTATTATTGCAGGGTGTGGTAAAATGAAAAGAGGACTCTGAATAATTAGTATTTAGTATGATGACACCCAACACAGTTGGTAGCATCCAGATACATAAATAGTCATTCCTTTATTAGCATTGATATATTTCATTATTTAAAGCAGTAATTTTTGATTTGTGTTCCCATTACGTCACTACCAGGTCAAGTATCACTGACCATTTTTATTCTTTCCTCAACCCCTCTGTTTATTTGCCTTTTTGACTTGCCGTATATACTTGAGTATAAGTTGACCGAATATAAGCTGAGGCACCTAATTTTACCTAAAAAAAACTGGATAACTTATTGAGCCTTCCCCAGTATGTTTGTCACGTCACTGATGGATCATTGCCCCTATAGGTTGTCATTGCCAATTCAATTCCGCGCGAAGTGCGCTTTTTCCCGTCTCTTATGGTACAGAAAGGATCGTGTTTCTTAATACGCAGCTCAATGCTTAAATTAAGACACAATGGCGAATTGAATCGGCCCCTAAGTCCCAGTTCCTATAGATCTTCCCCTATATATCTCTATTAAGCCCTATCCCCTCTGAATAAAAGAGTAAATGTAAAGCTCCTGTGCCATGCTGTAACCCATACAGCACACTATCATGCCTGTGTCTGCTCAGTGGGCTCAGTGTGGTGGGTGAGTGGCATGCTGCATGCAGTGGCGTAGCTATAGGGGTAGCAGCGGTCGCGTCTGCGACTGGGTCCCTGAGCTATGGGGCCCCAAGAAGCATAGGGAAAGTTAAAAAAAAAAAAAAAGAATGACATACATACATTCATCTAACATACATACATACACATTCATCTAACATACATACATATATTTATACATACATACATTTATTCATACATACATACACTCATACATACATACACATTCATATATACATACATACACACACACACACACACACACACACACACACACACACACACACACACACATTCATACATACTTGTGAGTAAACAAATACAAATTTTTTTAATATAAATAGGGGGGGGAGCTGACCTTTTGCACCTAGGCCCATGAACCGTTAACTACGCCCCTGGCTGCATGCCAGTGTCACACTCCCCCACCCCTCCTTTACATTAGCTCCATCTTAGCTCTGAGCAAAGAGTTCAGCTCTGGTATCTGGGGACAGAGAGGAAACCGAAAAAACAAAAGGAAAGGAAAGGAGTTGCACGGAGATATTTACATCTAAAACAGCTAGTGGTTGCTGCCTGGGGTGCCAACACTATATATCTACCAAACAAGCCTCACACGGCCACAAGAGAGCCAGTGAGAAACAAGCACACCTTATAGCGCACAGAGAGGAAACCACTGCCAAACAAGGGACATAAGAAGGCTGTACAATCTGCAAGTCAGACCATGCCAACTTCTCTCTGAGTGACTGATCTATCACAGCAGTGGAGTAAATGATAGAGCCGGCTGATCAATGTGATTGGCAGCACATCCCTATATCATCCAGAACAATGACTTGTGATTGGCAGCACATCCTTGTATCATCCAGGACAATGACTTGTGATTGGCAGCACATCCTTGTATCATCCAGGACAATGACTTGAGTAGATACAGTATATTTTTCCCTCTACATTGTTATGGTCCATGTTTCCTCCCTCTTGCATATTTATATAATTGTGATCAAGATATATGCCCACTCCACATATACATTGCATATTTTTACAATGATTTTCAGATATATATATATATATATATATATATGCCATTCAGTTACAACATATGGTCAAATATACCCTTGGTCATATGCTATCGATTGTGCTATCAATATGTTATTACAATCCTTCGCAATGTGAGGAGCTTTTTCTTTTTTCAAGGAGAAAAGTTTTATATTTATATGCTATTATAATGAGTATTTATTTTTACATTATTTTTGTTGTTATGTAATACCGTATCTATTATTTTACTGCTGGAATAAATCCGTCTTTATGGTTAATTAGCTAGAATATTTAAGTCAAGTTAATTGAGTAAAAACAAGAAAACGGAGGAATAAGACNGAATCCCCCATATAGGAGTCTTTTTTAGTGGGGCACTACTAAATGACCAAAGATTATCACTACAAATGATGAAAAAATATATATAATTTATTTACAAAATCACAAAACTTCAAAAAGCATATAGCGTTCTCGAATATAGCACATAGACGAATGAATAATATTAAAAACTGTAATAGTTACTACCAGAATCGCTGATTATCTGCCCACGCAGCAACATTGC
>JABWIB010000135.1:149815-160937 GCA_016617825.1 Platyplectrum ornatum | reverse complement strand
AAGTAAAATTTTTTCCCAATTGCCTTGGCAAACGGCAGGGGGGAGGCTTGGGCAGAGTCGGGGTGGAACCTATTTGTCCGGTTCTTGGCCCCTTAAATGTTGGCAGGTATGGGTGGCTGGGAAGTGTCATGCCATGTAAAATGTTTCCTAGAACATGCAACACTTTGCAATGACCACTAATGCAAAGTTTCTGGGTAATGCCGGGGGTTCTGAAGGGCAGAGATAGGTGTTTTTTGGCGATATCAGGGAATAGCCTGGTTGGAGCTATTTAGGTATTGTGAAATTTTGTTAGTTCATATAAAAGGTATTCAACCAGGTTTACAGTTTGCATCTGAGACAGACTTCCAGGCTTTTATTTTTTCCCTCATGGGCGGAGTTCGTGATTGATGTAATTCACACCCAAAGCCCTACACCCTGAGCAGCAAGTCCCATACAATTGCTATGAATGGGATTGTGTAACATCATCAAGTCCCTTCCAGTCATTGTAACGATCAGGCCGTGGGAGTAATTTACAATAAGTCACTGCCTCAGGTCCCAGGAGGTTTGCCCAAAATTTTGGAGTCTCCCGGAAAATTCTGGGAGAATCAGCAAATAAGTCACACTGAGGAAAAACCATGTTGAATTACACGGTGAGCGAAAGTAATGTTATTTTCTTTTATTCTGCACATGCTCAGAGCATGACATGCCATGCTCATAGACCAGAAGTCAAACTCATTCAGCTTCTTCAATCTGGGTCCAGTCACATCCAGACAGAGGTATTGCATTTACCAGAACCTCTATTTAGAGTCACATTACAGTGTACTACCCTGTATCCTATCCAGAGGTAACATTACATGCTTTTTCACAAACGGCTCACCCATACGTTGTGATCTGAACTATGAGACATGTCAATTTGTGTGCACTTCTCAATTGGTGCCACCATCAAACTCCGGATCAGCCCCAATATATTAATTTCCAACAACACATATTTCCTGCAGGATAAAGATGTTTATATGGGGTAATCATATTTTTTCGGAGGGTTTTGTCAACAAAATCACCATTTGAAAACCATGTGGCATAGTGTATGAATCCAGAGCAAATAGTTACATAGTCTGCGGGATACAGCAAAAATATATACTTACTGCACCTAGAAAGCAAATATTTGGCTTTATACTTTAAACACACATAGCAAGAACTACTACAAAATGACCAGGCACTTTCAAACACTTAAATAAGATGGAAGAACTCTAATAAAGGAGATAATGGAAAATATGTAACAACACCTTAGTTGTAAAGGGCTGGATCCAGATGTTAGGATTTTGATGCAACCTGATCCTCAAGCAGAATATAGTAACATAGTTGATGAGGTTGAAGAAAAAACACCAGTCTGCAGTTTCCTGCAAACCTAATCTTATAATTGAAGTTGATTCAGATGAAGCAATCTGGTTGTATCTGGAAAAGAACCCTCCTGACCGAAGATAGCCATCTTTATTCAATTACTATCCTTCATTTTACTTGCTGGTCGTAATCCTGGAAACCTTTTTCCTGTAAATATCTGTCTAACCCTTTATTAATTATATTAATTGAATCTGCCATCACAGCCTTCTTTGGCAGTGATTACACATGGTGACTGCTCTTGCTGTAAAGAACCCTTTCCTCTGCCTTTACTGTAAAGAATCATTTCCTCTAATCTTACTGTAAAGTATCCCTTCCTCTGCTCTAACTGTAAAGAACCCTTTCCTCTGCTGTTACTGTAAAGAATCCCTTCCTCTGCCCTTACTGTAAAAAAAACCCTTCCTCTGTCCTTACTGTAAATAACCCCTTCCTCTGCCCTTACTACAAATAACCCTTTCCTCTGCTCTTACTGTAAAGAACCACTTCATCTGCCCTTACTGTCAAGAACCACTTCATCTGCTGTTACTGTAAAGAACCCTTTCCTCTGCTCTTACTCTAAAGAACCATATCATCTGCCCTTACTGTCAAGAACCACTTTATCTGCTGTTACCATAAAGAACCCTTCCCTCTGCTCTTACTGTAACGAACCGTTTCCCCTGCTCTTACTGTAAAGAACCCTTCCCTCTGCTCTTACTGTAAAGAATCCTTTCCTCTACTCTTACTGTAAAGAACCCTTCCCTCTGCTCTTACTGTAAAGAATAATTTCCTCTACTCTTACTGTAAAGAATAATTTCCTCTACTCTTACTGTAAAGAATCCCTTCCTCTGCTCTAACTGTAAAGAACCCTTTCCTCAGCCCTAATTGTAAAGAACCCTTTCCTCTGCTCTTACTGTAAAGAATCCCTTCCTCTGCCCTTACTGTAAAAAAACCCCTTCCTCTGTCCTTACTGTAAATAACCCCTTCCTCTGCCCTTACTACAAATAACCCTTTCCTCTGCTTGTTGTGAAACGTCCTTTCCTCCAAACTTAGCGGGTGACCACGTGTCCTGTGTATGGTAAAAAGTTTGTGCGAAAGTCATCCAGTTGCCCTGAGCTTTAATGTCTATGTATATAGTCATCATATCTCCTCTTAGATGCACCTGCCGACCCATAACAGGCACCAAATAAGTAAACTGGAGAGTCGCACTTTGCCTACCCCTGAGCTAGAGGAAGCCCTTTGATATGTAACTTTGGTGCTCTCAGGGCTCCAACCCACCTGCCTTTCTAAGTGTCTATGTCTGAGCTGCCATATAGCTTCAGTGGTTGCAAATGGAGCCCTGAAATCACTGAAGTTACACATCAAGGGAGCCACTCATACCCAATTGTTAAAATATATATACAAACCACTATATACAAACCACAGTAAATCCAGTTTGTATAATTTTGTAACTAAAACCGTGATGATAAAAAAAACTAGGGGTTTCTAAAACCGACTGACACGTAGCTATCAGCAGTGGTAGCTGTCAGCAGTGGTAGCTGTCAGTAGTGGTAGCTGTCAGCAGTTGTAGCTGTCTGTAGTGGTAGCTGTCAGTAGTGGCAACTGTCAGTGCTTGAGCACTGTTAATAAACAACTAAATGCTAAGCCCCTTAAATGCTAAGGACGTCCCTGTACCCTCATATATTTAACGGGTAATGCTTTTCCTGTGATTTCATTCACACGATTCCAAATCTTTTATGTTTTTACAACTTATCTTAGGATTCAGCACATATTTGCTGTACTGCAATGCAGGTGGTAAACACTTGCAATAAAATAAACATCATAAGTAAAATAAATAAAGGCCAAAGCTTAGTTCACACAGAGTCTGAGAGATCGGCAACATATGTGAATAATCCACACAGCTCACAGGTCCTCTCATTTGCTTCTGGACCTCACAGGGTGAGAGAGAGAAAAACAGATTGCAGATACTTCTGGAAACAAGTTGGGGTAAGTTGGTTGCTGTGAGCCCAGACTTCATCTGAATGATTGACCACTAGATGGGTAAATCAGGACTTAATGATGATCTTATATGTATTGTACAGGTCTGTTTATCTTGGAGGCTTGTGGAGGCCATGTTACTCATGGTGGACCTCCAGTCTATTTCTTCAACCCCATTTTGATCCAATTTTTCCATACACCCATTCACAGTTCCTTCTAGGAGGGACTGTGGATAAACTAAACTGATGGCATGTAAGAGATTATTTCAGAACATGCAGGTTGTTATATGGCAATATCCAGGGTTTATATTTCCATGTCACTTACCTTACTGACGTCTTCAGACACTGTTCACACAGACCCGGGAATTTGCTGCAATAAGCATTTTTTTTAATCCCTGGAAATTCCAGGGTCAGAACCGGGATTAACCCTTCTTTATTCCTGAGGCAATATCCAGGGTCAGCAGAAGAACCCAGGTCACCAGCATGACTCAAGAATAACCCAGGTTTTTGGTGCAGTGTGAATGGGCTCAAGTCGACTGTAAAACTGGACAAGCATGTATCATGGATATTATGTTGTATTTAGGATATTTATCCATTGTAAGTGTACTGGAATAGTCTGGTTTGACACTGGATCTGACAAGGATTGGATTCTAGTCTGTAACCACCTTTTTTGTAGGTAAAGTTTATTCACCTTTTAATAAATAGTCTTATACACTCCTTTATTACCTGTAGCTTGTTATGTATAACCTGAGTTACTGGGTGCTTAACATAGGGCTGTAGGATATTATAATATTAAATATTAGCTTGAAATACAGTAAACAACACTATTGAAACATTTGTATATGCACTGATTTATAATTATTATTATTGTTGTTACAGAAAATGGATACTATCATCCTTCTACTGGTCCTTGCAAACTTGTCTGGACTCCTGAGCCAGACTGGTAAGTACGAAGAGCAATACAATCTATATATTGTAACTTCTTAAAAAGAATAATCAAATTAATGCATAGTGTGAGGGAATGTCGTAAGTATTCCAACAACAAGCATCAGTATAAATATATATGTATATATCTCATCTGCCAGATGTAAATAAACTTGTCCCCTAGTGGCCAAGTAAGTATCCAAACTGGTACCACCATTGCCAGGCATTAGAGCCAACTGTGATCAATGTTGTACCCTAGGATAGATCTTTTCTTGTTGCGTGCACATATATAGGGCTGGAAGAGGGGATGTTTATGGGGGTATACCATATATGTATGGACCATTGCTAGATCATGATGAAGAGTTTGTTCCTCTGCAGATATGTCTTGCAAGTCGTTCATCTTCTCCAAGGACTACAGTTACCCGGTAGAACTGATTCACAGTAGCAGTGGCCCTTACACCAAATACACTGTCTGTCTGAGATCCTGCAGAAACCTGACCGAGAGCGTCATGTTCACCCTGTTGAGTGGACTTCAGTATGACTATCTCTTCTTGATCCTTGGAGGAGGTCCCGATAGCAACATTGGTTTGATTTGGGTGGAAGGAAAACGTGTGGATCTTAATTTCCCATCTAAGGATGCTCGGATTTGGAGAAGTGTCTGTCTGAGTTGGGACTCGCCCAAAGGCGAGATGTTGCTGTGGGTAGATGGAGAGGAGGTCAACAGAAGAGTACTACAGAAAATGGGAATTACCTATGTCAACCCCCGAACTTTCATTGGGCCAGGGCAGATTTTCCTAGGAGGGAAGCCGAAGCAAGATGCTGGTGAGGTAACAGATGTCCATGTGTGGGACACTGTGCTGACCTCAGAGGAGGTGAATGATTATCATTGTAAGAAAGGGAAAGTAGGTAATATCATAAACTGGAGGGCCTTAGAATATGAGGGTTCAGACGGAGATTTTATCATTGCTCCATTCCAGTGTAAAACTTAATGGTCCTTGATGAAGACTAGTGCATGGGAGAAAAGATACTGTTATACGCACATTATTTTGTATTAATCAGGGCTGAGAAAATCATCTGGTGACTATGGGGCAGATTCAATCCCACGCGATGACTGGAAAAAGCGCAATGTGCGCTTTTTCCCGTCTCTTACGGTAAGGAAACCTTCGCAGATTTTTATACGCGGCTCAATTGGCTGTGAGCAAAAAATCCCAAGTTTTCCTCCCTTACGCAAATGGCATAAGGGAGAATATTAGGCGCGATGCCTAATTGATTCGGCCCCTATGTGCAGTAGAGACTGATTGTACTAGTTTTCAGAAATGTCCTTTTCTCCCAACATTTTCCCCACAGGTCAGCATTGTGCAGTTAAATGAAATGATTTACAGCAGATCGCCTATCTATTGTACTACAGTAGATGTAGAGATTCAATAAAGACATCTGCGAGTGCCTTAACTATTGGAATTTGTATTTTATCTATCTATCTATCTATATATCTATCTATCTTCTATCCCATATCTGTCTGTCTGTCTGTCTATCTATCCCAAATCTTTCGATCTATCTATATATCCCATATGTATCTAACTATCTATTATCTATCCCATATCTATCTATCTATCTATCTATCTATCTATCTATCTATCTATCTTTCTATCTATCTATCCCAATTCTATAGAGCTATTTATATATCCCATATGTATCTATCTAACTAACTATCTATTATCTATCTATCCCATATCTATCTATCACTATCTTTCATTCATCTTAAAATAGCTAGAAGAGAGTTGTGTCACAATATAAAATCTAAAGTTTAATGGAGACTGTATCTATCTGGCAATGTAGCTCATACCATTATAATGACGTATATTTTTTGTTCTCAGGAGTAGTAAGAATCTCCATAAATATCTTACATATCATGACAAAACTGGACACTTTCCTTTCCTTATTGAGCAGTGTTCCTAGGCAATCCATACAAAAGACAAAGTCGAGTTTATCTTTAAAATGTTGTAGAGGAAGAAAAGAAGATTGAATCCAGTTTTGAAGAATGTTTTTTTTTCTGGGTTATCAATAATCGTCTACATCCAGGGAACATGTAACAATGTTGATTTTCCTAACTACAAATAACCTAACAAAATATATATATAATATATAAAATCTCATACCTATCTACAGTAAATATTCATTTATCGATCTCCTATATAATTCCAGCCTTCCATGCTCCTTGTGTAATATGAAATATATAGCATATGGCCAAGTCTTGACTACTATCTCATATAATAGCAATCAATCCACTCTCGTGCATTTATTCCTGGCACACGATGGACAGTGACTGCGCTGTCAACCTCTTGTTTGCTGGCTTAGTAAGTGCTCCAGAATAGGTTAGAAGAAAACCAGAGGCAGAGGATATGTTCGTGACACATTATCATCTATTATGCAATAAAGCACAGACTGTAAGTAATTGAAGTAGAATGATGATCACGGCAATGTAGCCCTGGGCAATGTCCTCCTCTCCTGATTACCAGCACAGGGACATAACAACGACATCAGAGTTAAACCTACTTATTGTAATCTAATTGTAGCTTAAATATAAGAACTGACTTATGGTATGCGTCGCATTCTAAGCACTACAGATTTTCGCACACATCTGAGGAGAATGCAAAGCCAACGCTTCCAAACCTGAGGACAGCTTCTGATACAGGTAGGTTTGGCTCATAAGTGGGAAGGGTTTAGTATTACATGTTAAACAGGTTATACATCAGAATGATTATTACATTTACATTACATTCACTGCTGTGAAAGATCTCTGCTAATGATCTCCAGCTGCACAATGTCCCTGTACACACTGGCCTAAATTCCCTAAGCGGGGAGATTGCAGGGGAATTGAAAAGTGGGGATGTTGCCCATAGCAACCAATCAGATTCAATCTCACATTCTCTGGTATGTAATATAAAATTGAGAGCTTGAATCTGATTGGTTGCTATGGGCAACATCCCCACTTTTCAAATCCCCTGCAATCTCCCCGCTTAGTGAATTTAGGCCACTGTCTTCCTCTTACTGTTGCAGTAATGTGCTCGGGCCCGGCAACAGAGGGGGCAAGGGGTACAGCTGTCACGGGCCTTCCGGGAAGCCCCGTCACTAATGTTACCACTATTGAGGGGGGCCCAAAAAATTCTTGGTGTACGGAGGCCCCAAGATTTTTGTTTACCAGCCCTGAATATGCAGCAATGACATACTTGTCCACAAGGTGGCTCTGTACTGAATAATGGGAATCGTTGTTCTGAGGATGCGTGTCAGTATGCTGAGTTGTTCAGCAGATCGGGAAATCACTGTGTGACACCATCCTGCAGCATCTCTGGAGAGCACACACTGATCGGATGTCAATGTCTTCTATAGTGTGATTGACACCATTCTTTCTAATGTGTATTCCGCAGAATATTTAGAATTTGAGCGACCAAACGATCAACCACATCCATGTTAAATGGGGACGTATTGTCATTGTATTAAAAAAAAAGAGCATACACATTTTATTAATTATGTTTCAATCATTTATTATAATTTAACAACATATCCATTTAACCAATTAGTTGGAACCAGCTTCCAACCTAGTGAATAGATATTGAAACTCCAATTTCTTCACAGTACTGTTGATACCTTTAATACACTGGATCTTCCCCACCGTACACATTGATCTGAGCTTGTACTTCATACAGTAGGAAAATGTTGCATGCAGATTATTAGATAGTATCTGGTAACTCTGGAAGAATAGAGGTAATATCATTCAGTGAAAATGCATTCAACCCCATCAGAAAAGCGTCATAACACCTTAAATTCAACGTATGCAAAATAATGCAGAGATACGAAGATCACAGGGAGGAAAAATACATGAAACACGTTTCATTACTTAGACAGAGCACATCATGGAAAAGTCGTCTGCCAAGAAGAGAATCATGATATATAAAAATGTACAGGTTGACAAGCAAACGACTCCTCCGCATGGGACCCCGGCCTCAGGACAGCTATTCAACAATTCTATCCAGATGCGTGAAGGCTCATACAGACAGAAACGGGCTGATGCAGAGTATTAGGGAAGAAGATCTGCAAATAGAACGTGGATACGCCCGACCCAGAGTTGCGTGTTTCTGGTTAGGACCTATTGAAAAAGTGAAATCATTAAAAACACACTAAGTGGTCCACATCCCCATCCCACTCCAATCCCCCACTCTTGTGGGTCACGGGGCCCCATGGCACATAGGGGATTAGTAGAGGATTGTGGGGGGAGGATTGCTGGTGGTGTGGGGGTGTGGGAGTTTTTTTTGCCAGGGGCTGCTTCTGATGGGGAGAAGTGATTGCACTGACAGCCGGCTCTGCTGTGGAGTTGGCAGTGCAGGGCCCCCTGAGTCACAGGGCCCTGGGCGGCCGCCTATCTGGCCTATGGCCATGAGCAGAATATACCAGAGACTGGTGCTAGAGACCCCCTCTCTCTCCCTCTGCCTCTCTATTTCTCACTCTCTCCTCCTCACCTCTCTCTTGCCACCCCCTCTCACTCCCCTTTCTCTCTCTCTCACCCCCTCTTCTCTATCTCTCTCTCTTCCCTATCTCCCCCCTCCTCTCTCTCTCTGCCTTTTCTCTCTATTTTTCCCACTGCCTCTCCCTCACTTTCCTCTTTTTCTCTCACCTTCTCTATCTCCTCCTCTCTCCCCCACCCTCTTCTATATCTCTATTCCATCACTCTCATTCCCTTCTCTCTCTCTCTGTCCTCCTCTCTCCCTTCCATCTTCTTTATCTCTCTTCCATCACACTCTCTCCCCTTCTCTCTCCCCCTCTCTGTCCAAATGATGCCCCAGCCATCATTTGGTACGAACTCGGCTGAAGGCAATGGTTTACATTATAGTGATTTGCTGACTGTACTGGGATGCCGGTGACATTGCTGTGTTGTATAATCATGTCACTTACATTACTTTATGAGCACTGGGATTACAACAGGGTTGCAGACTCCCACAAATGTTCGTGATTTAAATGTAAATTTTTTTGGCCCAATGAATGTCCGGGGCTTGATGGTGTCCCCTACACCCATTCACTACAGTATGGGGTTTACCGGGAGGGAGAACCTAAAAGTTGAGAACCCTGGAATATAAACGTGTCACAAATGCAGGATACCCAGCTTTTCTGGAGGTTCTCATTCCCTCCAAAATACATTCATCAAAATTCGGTACAATTGGGGGCTTGTCCACAAAGGGGGTGGGGCTTACAATTCCCAGTCACCACATACTGTTAAAAACCAGTACTGTACTGGCTTACCCCCATCTACTAGGTTATCTACCACCATTCAAGTCTTTAAACAATCACTCAAAACTCACTTCTTTATAATGTCCTAGCCTTCCTCTACCTAATCACTCTCCCCTCTCCCCCTCTTCCCATTGTCTTCTGTAGTGTCTACCCCTTCCTTAGCATGTAAGCTCTCACGAGCAGGGACCCCCACCCTCCTGTTATCTACCTCAACTCAGTAGTCGAAGTGGAAATTTAGAAGGGGAGGTATGGACATTCAGAAGTGGCGGTATGGGAACATTGAGTGTAATAGAAGTCAATGGAGATTTGTAGATTTTCAATTACATCAGTGGGATAAGTGCCGGTATGACATACCCCCGTATACACCCGCACTTCGAGCCCTGCCTCAACTTGCCCCCATCTCCTTCCTCCTGTCTTTCTCAGTGTAATATAGTATACCTTTCCCAACCCTTAGTTCTTACTCGCGCTATGTATGTATTCCATATTTGCTTCTGTGTGTTATGGAATTCTAACCCATGCTACCGTGTTTCCCTGATAATAAGACACAGCCTTATTTTATTTTAGGACAAAAAAAACACCATAGGGCTTATTTTTGGGGTAGGGCTTATTTTATTTATTTTATGGCCCTCCAAGTGCTGCTGACATTATGACACCTTATTGTTCCCCCAAGTGCTGCTGACATTATCACACCTCATTGTGATTTAGATAGGGCTTAATTTCGGGGGAGGGCTTATTTTAGACAGTATACTGTAAAATAGGATAGGGCTTATTATCAGGGCAGGTCTTATTATAGGGGAAACATGTTTGTTATTGTATTGTTACACTGTACCCCATGCAATGTATGTACTATCACAATGTACAGCACTGCAGAAACTATAAATAAACGCCTTATATATAAACGTTAATAATAATAATAATAATAATCAAAAATAGGTACAGTTGGAGCCTAAAATTTGGGTGTCTCCTGGACAATTACAAGGTGTCATAATTTAGCGTTGTGAGTTTGTGAGGTAGCGTACTATCTACATTTCCCACAATCCCAGATTCAGTTTAGGAGGGAGGGCGCTTTAATAATTTATTAATCACACAAGTGATGCATATACATGAAATGAACTCTGCCCATCTGCTGGATGCAGAATAATAAGGTTCAATCTGAAATCACATTTATTTTCCATTGTCCGATTAACCAGAAAAACCCCAAAATCTATATTTAACTAGAAATCATATTGCATCTGGAGTATTCAGAATATGCCCTGTCCTGTCCTCTGCAGAGTAACACATAACACAAGCTGAACCTATGCACAAGCATGATGCTATACAGGGGGCAATAAGATGAGACTTTACAGGTGATGTTTTGTAGCTCAACTCTAAATGCAGGATCACAATACTTTTCATTATTGCAGAACATGCGCATACAAAGAAAATAAGAAAAAAAGAGTTTTTCAGACATTTTTAGGTTGGAAGTATTGGAGTGGCAATGTACAGTGAAGCATGTCTCCTCTGACTGCAGCTGTAGATCCCTTGGCTTGTGCATTGTGTTGCTGGGACTTGTTGTCCATCGAGGCTGATGTGTAGTATTTAACCCCCCAGAG
>JABWIB010000135.1:118526-143220 GCA_016617825.1 Platyplectrum ornatum | reverse complement strand
ATCAGCACAACAGTGGAGAGAGGGAGACAGACAAGGTATTGCAGCTATACGACTCTCCATACAATGATAAATACAGGACCATCCCTCATGAACGGTGCCAACCCTCTGACGACGAAAGACCAGCAGACGAGTATGACCAGCCCTGGGAGTGGAAGAAGGATAACATCAGTAGAGCGTTCGCAGGTATGATCTGTCTTATAAAGCTTCTGACTCTAGATGAAAGTTCATCTAGAGTCTTAACTAGTGTTTTTTTAACATAACCTCTGTTCGGCTGCCATAAAAGACAGAACCAGACTGAAACATACACCCGATGGTGTGACATATCACTGCGGGATCCAGTGGCGTATGCAACTCCAGCTCTGCATGCCAGCGCAATTACGGCAGATTGTGTACATACATTGAGTTATGGGACTACATACATTCATTTCCCCCAATGACACAAAACACAAGTATTTATTATTATTTATTATTATTAACGTTTATTTATAAGGCGCCACACACTATCTGCAGTGCCGCACAATAGGGAATACACAACAAATCAGAGCATTGGGATACAAAGTAATGGTGGCCATACACCAGTGAGATCCATCGCGGGATCTCACTGGTGCACATGCGATAGCCATGACACTTAGCAGCAGGCAAGAATCAGCAATGCGATGTGCGACCACAGGGCTGCGCATCGCATCATCACACCAGATATCGCGCAGGTGTATGACCAGCATTAGAATATCGTAAGTAGAGTACAACATAGTACAGTGTGAAATGCAGAACAAGAACAGTGAAGCAAGAAAGTAAAGAAGTCAATGAAGAAAGACAGAGAGTTTTTAGGAGAGAAGGAGAAGAAGGAGGAAGAAATGGAGGTGACAGGTGGGTGGAGGTCACTACTTGTGTGAGTGACATGCTTAAAGGGTGAACAGTAAAGAAGACATTGGGATGAGGTGGAGATGATAGAGATATTAGATGGAGGAGGGGTAGGACAATCTGAAGAAATGGGTTTTGAGGAAGAGATTGAAGGCTTTGATGTTGTTAAATAGCTTAATATAAAGCAATCAGTGGAGCCTTGACGCAAATAATTAATGACACACATTCTTATTGTGTTCAGTTTAAAATAACGTAGAGATATGCTACGCCATTAGGTCTAGTGTGTAGGCAAAGCACATTGTCACTTTTCTTTCTTCTGTCAATCACAGTTCAGTTTGAGGGCTCAGGGTGGCCCTGTGGCTCTCCCAGCTCGAGAGCCCGGCTTCTGCAGTCCACTCCGAGGAGCCCCGTACACCTCGCACCCTGCAGTGCCGAATTCACTTGCAGCCAAAGAGAACACGGCTCTCCCCCTAAAGACCTAGCGGAGGTCTCAAGAGTGCGGAAGACAAATGGAGAGCTGCAAAGACACGGGTGAGATTTTCTACATGCTGATTCAGGTTTCTGACTTTTCCTCATCCTCTGTAGGATCTGGAATGAGCACATCCAGTGTCTTACACTGTCCATGTGCGTTTGTCTCTGCTAAACAGTTATAATTTATTCCCGTACATCCAGAGTTAGGAGCAAATCCCAATTTACCGCATAGATAGTGTGGGTGAAGTAGGTGCAGCTGCCTCGTCTCTTGGAACAGAAGGAGGCCAGAGACAGCTTCCCACTTCTTTGGGCTCTGTGGCTGACAGAATAATCAGAGCTCAGCATTCAACTTGTTGGTGGCAGATTAGCTCTCATAGAGTTGCTATAGGTTACTGAGCTCTATTTAACTTGACAGCTGTCCTTGTATACTCATCCTACATGTCCAACGACTGCACTCTGCAAGTGCCAGGTGTAAGTGAGGGCGTGGAGCAAGTTTTTCTCCCATCCAATGATATTCTTGTCCCCTTCTTATGGGGTCAAGTTTCCATTCCTTCTCTGTGTTATGATTGTGTCCATCCAGATTTTGGTACATCAGACAAATTTTGCACGTTTCAGAAGAAAATCTTTAAGTAGGTCCTTGGTTTGAAATGGATGAGTATTATTGATGACTCAACTGTGCTTGGCTCCACAGGTGGTTCCATGGAGCTATGAGCTGTACGGATGCAGAGAGACGCCTACACAAAAGTGAAGCGGGGAGCTTCTTGGTACGCACCGAAGCTGAAAGCATGTACTTTCTATCAGTCAGGTGAGCACCACGGAATTAGTATTGGGCCTGTCTCTGCATATTGTTTAGTAATATCCTAGTAGATAATGAATCCACGGAATGAGTATTTAGCCTGTCTCTGCATATTGTCTAGTAATATGATAGTAGATAATGCAGCCACGGAATGAGTATTGGGCCTGTCTCAATTTATATTGTTTAGTAATATCCTAGTAGATAATGTATCCATGGAATGAGTATTGGGCCTGTCTCAATTTATATTGTTTAGTAATAGCCTAGTAGATAATAAATCCACGGAATGAGTATTGGGCCTGTCTCTGCATATTGTTTAGTAATATCCTAGTAGATAATGAATCCACGGAATGAGTATTGGGCCTGTCTCTGCATATTGTCTAGTAATATCCTAGTAGATAATAAATCCACGGAATGAGTATTGGGCCTGTCTTTGCATATTGTTTAGTAATATCCTAGTAGATAATGAATCCACGGAATGAGTATTGGGCCTGTCTCAATTTATATTGTTTAGTAATATCATAGTAGATAATGAACCCACGGAATGAGTATTGGGCCTGTCTCAATTTATATTGTTTAGTAATATCCTAGTAGATAATGAATCCACGGAATGAGTATTGGGCCTCTGTTTGCATATTGTTTAGTAATATCCTAGTAGATAATGAATCCACGAAATGAGTATTGGGCCTATCTCTAAAATATATTGCTTAGTAATATCTTAGTACAGTGGTTCCCAAACTGTGTGCCGTGGCTCCCTGGGGTGCCACGACACTCTCATTGGGGTGCCACAAATAGTTTTTTCCGATGTGGTGCCATGTTGCTAGTGCACAATTTTACGTCTTGTATAGGAGCAACACAAGATTTGATATCAACCTGAAGTATTTCTTTCTTTACCTAAATAGTTATTACTCTATTCTGACTCAAAAGCTTAAAAAATGAGAAAAAAATTTGTATTGGGGTGCCTTGAAAAATTATGGAGAACCTACAGGTGACTCAACTGGAAAAGTTTGGGAACCATTGTCCAAGTAGATAATGGATCCACGGAATGAGCTGCGGGAAGAGGAAGTGTAGGGTTAGGCTGCACTGAGGAGAGGGTTTATAGAAGAGAAAGGTTAGTGCTAGGCTGCAGGGAGTGGAGGGTTCATAGAAGGGGAAGGTTAAGATTAGGCTGCGGGAAAAGGAAGCTTCGGGTTAGGCTGGTTTTATAGAAGGGGAAGATTAGGTTTAGGCAAGGTTTCAGGTTAATGAAAAATACTACCTGTTGGCAACGTTGATTTGAGTCTTCTTTTTCCTCATTGATGGATTCTGTTATTTCGCAGCACCTGTTCAATTTCTTTTTGCAGAAAAAAAATACAAAAAAATGTTTTATATATATAGATATTTATTCATATACAAGTATTTATGAGAACTTACTGGCTCAGGGGCAGTTGCTGGTGTTTTGTTTTTTTAACAACTGTATTAACTGCATGCCATGTGTGATCATTCCGCTGTTGCAGAGGTCAGTTGTATACAGTGATGGATTGCTAACATGGTTAAAATAATCAGATCTAATCTGACCTTTAAACACGTTCCATTCTTTCTCTTTGTGTGACAGAGGACATTATAGCATCCTGCACGTCAAGCTGATCGGCATGCCAGATGGTCACTTCATGCTGGGGGACAGCGGTCCGTCCTTCCCATCCATCCCCGATTTGGTCCATTATTACTGCCAGAGCCCCCTTCTATTCCCTGGAGAGGGACAAGTGTGTCTTCAGCATGTGGTGCCTGCTGTGGCACAATGACGCAGGGGACGGAACCAAAACAGGGACGCTTCGATTGTGACCAAGCCGTGACCTTGTGGTACGACACTTGCCTTAATATCTCCTTGGATGGGAGAAGCAATAGCTTTTGGTAATTGGCAGAGCTGCTGAGGAGCTCTTCCCAATTATAAACTAAACATGATTTCTTGCTTGGCATTCCTTATCCCAAGGCAGCGAGTCTAGGAGGACCTGGGATTATTGGAATTCCCTTCCCCCTTTTCTCCAGGCTGGATTTACAAATGTAAGGACATTTCTTTCATTTGCATTAAATGAAGTAACAAGGAGGGATTCTCAGCGGGGGATACATCCAATAATGACATTTATCCCAGTGCTGGACAATTGCTGCCATGTTGACGACTCAGGCTGAAAGTTCTCCCCCTGATTGTATGTGCCTTTTCTTATTGTTTTTAAGGAATTTATGGACCAGAGACTCGTAGAAATGGCCTGATCCAGAAGAGGGAATGTGCGTATTCAGTATACGCACAGTGGCAAAGGGGAGTTGGAAACTGGGTAGGAACTGGGTTCTGGGTACTTGCGTACTGCCCTCTTTTTAAGTTGTGGCGGCATGGAAAGTTCAAGGTAGGGGTTTCCCAAGCTGATTCCCATACTCACAGGGGGAATAGTCTCCTCTTGTTTGCATAGTGCCGCTTTTTGCATCAGGAAAGCAGCAGGTCCTGAGTTTGGTTATTTGGAAACACAGGACTTGCAGTACTTTGCATCCGGCCCTGTATTTTATTAGGTAGTGTTCATTTTACTTCATTCCAGATTTAAGTATATTTAACCCTATCCTAAGACCGCAGCGACCCAATAATACTGAGAGGAGACCCAATTGGCTCTCTGTGCTCTCATTGGCTGGGCTGCCTGTCAGGTTTGATTGCACACACTTTTCTATTCGTCCATCAGCTTCTGAAAGAGTGGGGTGGGTTGTGATCGTGCGTGGGCCGTGTCTTGGTATTACAATGCAGATCCGTACACAACCATTGCTTTGGGCTTCAATCAGATTTACAATCAGATCTCCAGATCCAGTCCATAGCGTGTGAGACTGGCTTAATGCTGAGCCAGTATCGGTGTCATGTGATTTGTTCGGTCTTTCACATTCATTAGCAGGCATATATTATCCATTATACCTTACGTCTGAGGCTGGATTTTTTTGTACTCCATGTGATTTGTTCTGTTAGTTATATTCATGCATTTATCACCGTGTCTTTATTATTCTGCTCAGTTTTACCCTGTATCTTTTATTACAATTATTGTTTTCTGTATTCTAATTGTGTTACGTGGCTGCTGTATGAGTGGCCTTATGCAAATAAACGTTTATGATATATGTTGTCATAATGGGATCACTTCCTTTTAAAATGTTATTGTTGCACTATAGATAATAATGCACTAAAAGCAGATATGCAGACGATCTGTACAAGCGTGTAAAGATTAAGTACAATAATATAGGGCCAGATTCTGACTTAGGTCCGAATGTTCCATGCGCTTGATATTCACCCTTTTCCTCGTGCACCCACACTGTACTGTACTGGTGTACTGGTGAGAAGCAGGATCCAGGCCATAATCTCTATGCTCTCCTCCCCTCGTGTGTATCCTTATGATGGGATAACGCATTAAATTCCTATGTAGAGAGCAAAATGCTGATCAAATCCAAACCGAACGATAGACAGACACCAGAATACAAACCCTTTAATTATGAAACCGCATTGGGAGGGGGCAGAAATTACTGTAGTAGCTTTGCAAGTTTTAAATACTGGATTGTTTTAACCTTTTTAAAAAAATGTATATTTCTCTTAGATGATTTATTGGATTTTCATTCCTGTAAGGAAAAAAGAGGAAAAAAGATTTTATCTTTTAAACAATAACATTATTTTTCTTTGTTATTATGAGTTTATTGGGGCATTCCCAGTTATTCCCATTAATTTGTTAGTATAACAATTGGACAACTGCTCGGAGTATAAGCAGTGTGGGTTTATTCTCTTTCTCTCTAAATAGCTCCACCCATGAGCATGTTTAGTGGTGCCAAGTAAACTGTTTACATTAAAAATAATTTCAATTTATTTATAATATATTATAATTATAAATAATATAATATTAATAAAATAATGTAATAAATATAATAATATAATAAAATAATATATATATTATAATATTATATATATTATAATAATATATTTAAAAAAATATATTATTATAATATATTATATATATTATAATAATATATATTTTTTATAATATTTATATATATATATATATTTATAATATAATATATATTTATATATATATATTTATTTTTTAATTGTCAAATTGGCATTAAATTAACACTTTCAGTATCTGTTGTGACGACTGTAAATAAGGGAACCAATGACTTCTATATCTTTATACAAATAAAGCTCAGTGTCTGTATTCTGTCATCACACTGCAGTTACTTTTGAACTAACTATGGTGAACACTTTAGGGAGTTAGGGAGATCACCCTCTCTTCACGGAGTCTGCCTGATATTCAGGAATTGTTGGTAACTAGGATGTCAGGAGTCACAGTTGTGGCAATAGTAGCTGGTGGCCTCCGCAATCGCTGTCCCTGGGTATTCTTACTGTTGGGGAACGTGTCCTCTCATTGGTGATCAGGGATCTGCTGTCTCTACAGCCCATGCTCTCTCCTTGTTCTCCTCTACTTTTCCTCCCTTCACTTGCTTACCAGCCAAGGTATTGCTAATGCTCCATCTGGGCCTATTCCCCTACTTGTTGTTGATTATTTCATCGGACATTAGTCAGCAGCATGGTTCTGTGTTTGCTGTGTTTGCTCCCTTAGGAGTATACTAATGTTGGAGATCTGCTCACTATCTGTGTGGTGTCTCTGGTTCAGCGTCTAACTGTCCAGTTCACTCCCAGTTTCAGTCTCGTTTGTCCTACCTCTCTTCTATGCAGTCTCAGGTGTCAGTGGTTGCTACCCAAGACCATCTACAGGACCCGCCGCAAACAAATCCATCCCCACCGTCAGAGGCAAGGGTGATGTGCTGTCCTCAGTTAGACCTGGGTTATTGGTTGGTGCCTGTTGCCCATTACTGGGGTACCCACCCGTCATCCCAGGGGTGAACACTAACATATGACATATACAAAGACAGAGAGGAGAGGAATATACAGAGGCAGAGTGGAGGGTTATAGAGGTGGAAAAACAAGGACACAGATATAGACAAAGACAAGAGAGTACCTCAGGGGACAGCGAAAGAGACAAAAACTGACATAGTGCATGCTATACTACAGGTGGCATCACTGTCTTCAATCAAAGATTCAGTCATGGCATTCTCAGGAGATCAGCATAGCATCGCCCATGTATAACAATAGCTATATCTCCAATATAATAAAAGGTCAGTTTTGGTCATGACTGTCATGCTGCAATTTGAAGGGGAGGATAGATGTTGCAGTTGTGTGGAAGGAAGAGAGACCACCACAAGTTCAGACCTGGATAGGGCCCGGCAAAGCCAGAGAGCACTTTCATTTTTTTTTGTCAGGCTATGTACGGTAACTAGTATATATATATATATATATATATATATATATATATATATATTGTATCTATGTTACAGCCACTCTATGAGTAATACAGACAAATCACAAAGAAAATGTTACCTTGGAATAGTTCTTCTAATGTCATCTGGTTGGTGCTTTCACTTTCATTTATGGGGTATATTTTGAAAGACGTGATGTTATACAGCTCTCCTAATATATAAAGTAAATGGTTTCATAAGCATCCACTTAATCTAATTTAGTATCCTAGGCAGGGCCACCACCAGGATCACCCAGGCCCGGGACTCACAAAGTCCCGACGGCCGACGGCCTGCGCGCTGGACTCGTGTGCCGGCAGCCTGCCTGAACTCACACCACCCTGTACTGGCGTGCTGGCAGCGGGTGGCACGCCAGTACAGGGTGGTGTGCCACTGACGGGGGTTGGGGGGACGGCCGGGCCCGGGACTGCTGTCCCCCCCTGATGGCGGCCCTGATCCTTGGATGTAACCCATATGGCCCTTATCATTTTTCCACTTTCAGATGAGGGATTTTTGTTAAGAACTGCTAATAAGTGAAATGACTTGCAATTACTTTGTTTAAATAAATGAATGAATGAATATTATTGTAGTTTAATTGTAATCTCTTAGTATTTCTGTCTTTCTATGAGTATTGAACAAATAATTATTAAGATGAATTGCCAAAGCCCTGGAACCTCAACAAAACTCCCAGGGGTATATTTACTAAGTGGTGAGATTGCATTGAGATTGGAAAGTGGTGATGTTGCCCATAGCAACCAATCAGATCCAAGTTCTCAGTTTCATTTTACACACTGGAGAATGTGAACTTGAATCTAATTCACTTTTCAATCTCACTGCAATCTCACCTCTTTTAGTAAATATACCCCCCAATCTCAGTTTTAGTCTTATTATATATTCTATAGTTTATTGCCTTTCATTTATGTACCTAAACTGTTTAGCTGTAAATTCTGCATCTACCCTTGTGTGATGTATCTATTTTACTACCTGATTTTCGACACACTGCCAGGATTGCGTGCTCTTCCTCTTCTTCTTCTAGTGTCTTAATCCTCTGTTCTGTTGGACCTTATAAGAAATGAATGTTTCATATTTATTGCTATTCACATACTTCACAAATACTTAATGTTAATCTACTTTTGAGACGGTATGTTGCTTACCATCAACAGACCCATTTGAATACAAAGACACATACAACTGCAGCTACAGATCCCCTGGCAAATACAGCAGGTTGCGTATATGCAACCACAAAACGACTACTTTTCTAGATACTTTGCCTTTACCCTAAATGCAAGTGTAATGTATAGTGGAAACAGTGGTTATGCCTTGTGTGAGCAACAGTGAAAATTCAAATGCATGCATGTATACAAAATGTCAGATATAATAATAGAAGTTTGTATTTACAGTCATCCTGCTCTTCATCGTCATCTTCATCACTGTCCTCTTTTGTTAGATGGATGATAAGAGGTGGGTGTATGGGTAACAGGAAGATCTCTTGCTGCTCTTCTATTTCCGGTAATATCAATGCTGTTACTGGCGAATTGTATGTTTTTATTAATATTACATTTTAATTAAACCTAGAAGTATATTAGTATAGTATATTTCGTTGTTAGTGCTTTTTTTTTTTTAAGATTTTCAACATGAGTATACTATAATAGGTGGGGCCAGTATGGAAATGGAAATGTAGAATCCCACTTACCGAACTCTCTTGCCTGTGAGTTAGGATACAGGGATCAGGATCATAGAGCGGCAGTTATGTACGTCAGGATCTGCTATTATATTTATAAGTATAAGATACGCTCTACTCACCAATAGAGGGCGGAAGGAAAAGCCCATTTATAAAGCGAGCCTTTGAATGGATGTGGGGGCATTCTATGTTATTGCAACCATTTATTTCAAATTCACTGTAACAGAGCTCCACCTTAAAAGGAAAGAAAATAGTGATCTCCACAGGAAAGGAAAACACAAAAAGTGTGTTATATATATATATATATATATATATATATATATATTTATAAACTAGAGAAAAGAGAAAAGATACAACAATATTTAACTATGTAAATACAATAAAAATAACATTTAAAAGGAACTGAAAAGGAAAAGAAATTGTTGTATTACAATGTTATGCGTATAACAGTTCAAATAGAAATTCAAAAGAGTTTTGAGAGCTCTCAATCAAATTACCGTATGTCTCCAATCAAGTGGCAAACTATTATTCCACATTCAAAAAGACGGTAAGTATGTAGTATTAGGACGGCTGTGCAAAAGTCACATAGAGCTAAAACAAAAGTAAAGCTGGGCATACACGGTGCGATATATCGGTCCAATTGAAAGATCTTTCAGACATCGTTCGATTTTCTTTGAAAGATCTTTCCATGTATATGAAAGAGCTTTTCAACCGATCGGCCGATATCGTTCAAAAACGTCAGCAAGCGATTTTTTGATCTTTTGGTCTGCAGAAACTTAAATAGTTTTTTTAGGTAAAAATCGTTCCATGTGTACCTACTTGCAATAATTCTGCCATAAAGGACCACTTTAGAAGCATAAACCAAACGATTTTTTTTTTAAGTCCTAATTTGCATATTTTTTTCATACAATTATTGCACCGTGTATGTCAGCTTCCAATTCCCTTAAAAAAAAATAATAAAATTGGTTCCTTTTCCATCCAATCTTCGGATTGTAAGATTTATCTTACCGTGTGTGCCTAGCTTAACTGTATAATTTAGGTGTTATAGTTACATATGCTCACCACTGTAGGTTCAAAGGCGGTTCTGTGGGATAATGTTGGTTTAGCTCGGGAGGCTCTATTTGGTGAGGTGACTCCAGCAGTCTGTAACTTGAATTCTTAGTGCTCCTAATCTTTACTCTTTTCACTAGTTTTTGTAGGGGGTCAAGTCGCCCGATTGTGTGAGCTGCTTTTGAATCCAAGTTCCATTTACCGTACTTATTCTTTTGCACAGAGTCAAAGAAAGATCTTTAGATCAGCAAGAGGTGGTGTTTTCCTCTGGGATACGGTCCTGATTATCGGCCCCACACACTGCACCAATAATCCACCAAGAGCAGGATGGGGAGGGAGAGGCCTGCTGACATGGAGAGGAGGCTCTGGCAGGCGATTGGCTGTAAAGCTCTGTATGGTAATAGTACAGTAAGGATTGATTTCAGCCCTTACACATAATACACAATGACTCTTCCGCTAACTTTGAACAGGGAGGGGCAACATTCATTGCAATAATTAATTACAAAGGAGGATCCTGTCCTGTGAAATTATAGACTATTCCAAGAATAAGATTATAGACATATAATACCATTATACTTACATCATTGTTAGAAATCATTTGATAGACTAATAGGTCTGACATAATTTCTAGTTTCCAATAGATGTAACGGCAAGTTTCTCAGACCAGCTCGGCCTATGACGCTGCAAGATAGTGACATTCGGTGTGATGTCACAGAGCCTGGAGCACAGTAGTGTTCTGATGTCAGCGGATCAATCGTCGCGTGACATAATGGCTGCATAGAACATATAAGCATACAGTACAGTCAGTACATAGTACTCCATTGTTCTGATAATACTTTATAGTATTATATAATATACACAAATGTGTTATATACATTGTTATTCATTATTACTTGTGGTCATTTCTATCATGCCTGTACATTTTTCATTAATACATAAACTTCCATCTTGGCTGCTAATATCTGGCAGTGAAGAATTGCTTACAATAGAATAGTTATGGGTTCACCTATAAGATGAGCTTTAATGCCAGCAGGAGAACTTAATTCAATCTAGTAAAAGTGTGATCTAAACTATAAATATTTAGGATGTATATGGGGTATGCCATACCATTACTTCTCCCACTGATTCAACTGAAAAACTATAAATCTCCAACTTCAATTATAGTACTTTAATAGTACTTTATATATTTTCATATCATCCCTTCTAAATCTTCCACTGTATGTATATTTATATAAATAAATTAATAAAAACAAAAAATAAATATATATATATATATATATATATATATATATATATATACTGTATATATACATAACTTAAGATAAGACAATACAATACTGTTAGCACTTTTATTTTTTTTATATATATGGTCAGTGAATCAAAGAGAATAACTGCCTCAGCCCCCAATTGTTACTGAGAATGGGCGGGGCTTAATAACATTAGGCCCCACCCATACCCAGCCACCCTATCAATGGAAGCTTTAAAACACATGGGTCGGGGCTTCACATCCGCACATTCCTATCCCCAGGTTGCCGGTCCTTTGTTTCTCCAGGGAGAATATATATAGTTTAGATATCCTGTATTTAATCCATATAAAAGGCCAACACTGCTCCTCACCTTTACTGATAATGTGGATGGGCATGAACTGGCAGCTTTGGCATGCGGGTGGCAGTTACATGTGCCAGGCTTCCCATCTCCATATTCTCCCACATGTAAAGCGCTGGACATTTATAGACAATCCTGGTAAAGTGGAAAACACTGCGCGACATTCAGGGGGTCAGGGTGATGGAAGGGGAGAGTTATATGAGGATTAGGGTGATGTTTGGGGGTAGAGGAAAAATCCTACCTGACATTCAAAGCTTTTTCTTTTAGCGACTATTTTGCGTCAAGTCCTCTTCTTTAGCATCGCTCTCTTGTTGTCATATTGTAACCAGGACTTGTCCGGACAAAGTAGGACCATTGGAACCGACAAAACACATTTCCTTAATAATAACTTCCGATATATACACACTTATGCACAGATACATAGACAGGTGTCAGACCTGCAGACATGCATATATACAGGAACATATACAGAGATATATGTAACTGTTAAAAAAAAAGGGTCCAACAAGGTCCTACTCTTTTTTTTTTTACCATCATTTTAATGGGCTGTTAAACCTGTTAACTGGTAAATATATATATATATATATATATATATATATATATATATACAAACACACAAAATGGAGTCTGCACATTGGTTTGTAAGCTAATACAATGCAGGTGCTTGAAAGGAAAAAGGGTAGTGTACTGAAAAATTTAGAGTTAGGACCTCCACTAGCAGAAAGGCCTTGTAAGTGGCTGGAGGCTAAACATGTATGTGCACATGTATGTGACGGACGTTTCTGCCATTTTATTTATTATATAAAGTAGCATAGTTTGTCGCTGGCTAATAGCATGAGTGCTGGGGATTCTTGTTTGTTTTATATATATATATATATATATATATGACTTACCGTATATATATGACTTACCGTAAATATTTGAGCTGGTATATAAATAAGTAACGCTCTTTGGGATGTGCTGCTGGTAAGGTTTCTATGCTGATTTTTTTGGTCAGGCAATAAGGTGATATGATCCTAGAAGAAGGACTATTGTTATATCACCTATAAGAGTATAAGCCTATAAATATAATAATTCACGCCTCTTACATTGCAACCTTCTAACTATTTTACCATTTTTTTTGGCTTCTGATTCTAATTTTAAATCGACCCTTCACTGAATATATGTCTTCCATATTAAAGCCCATGAATGTCCCTGTAATACAGTAACAATAATTGACTTACTTTTATAGGAAATGAATACAGAACAGCTTTAATTTTAAACTGAAATGTAAAGATTTAGAGTTGCGCCAGAACACATCACATCACTGGGACATGAACCAACCAGCGAGATTTGGTTGGTTGATGGAGGATGACATTGATTGTTCTAGGCTCTATTCCCCCATAATCCAACTGTGCATGCTGCAAAGTCAAATGAAAGGAATAATGATATGCAAATGACTGGCTACAAATTCAGACCATTCAATGGACGAAAGGGGGCTTTCAGATATACTGTACTTGTCAATGCTTATAACCCCCCCCCCCCCCCCAAATGTCCGAGTTTTTGCATACGAGAGGTAAGATAAAGAGGTCACTGTTATGCATAAATGCCTAAGATCTGGGTAGAGCAGGGACAGGGTTAATTTTGTTTTACTTTGCCATTTGGGAGGAAAGAATTTATATCAAGCTATAGAAATAGATGTGCAAAAATATAAAATAACATAAAAAGGAAATCTATATGCTCAACCATCTAAAAATAAATATAATATACAAGTTAAAAATCAAACACATTTTTTTGTATAAGATATAATAATAATTATAATACTAATAATACTAATAATAATAATAACAACAATAAGGTCTATCAGCTTAAATTTAGAAATGTTTAATGACCCCAATGTCTCACGTCCATTTCTAATTTGTCCATCCTGTAAGAAATAAAGAAAACGTGTTAAAGGCAAATACATTTTATGGGACTTGTGGCTTGATGTCTGTATATGAGAATAAATAGTCCATGGTACCTTTGTGGGTGGTTCTCCTGCTCATTGGTACTCTCGTTTAATTCTTGGGTGTTGGAAGACATTATTTCAGGACGTTCTTTGTACAGTTCTCCTAAAATATCAAGATCAATTGAATTAAGAACCTTTCATTTGTATGTGTCCCAGTTTAAGTTCTGATGTGTGGCAGGATACAGTAATCCGCATCTCATTTTAGACATAAGAATAATTGGAGATGCTGATCCGCATGAATAACTCATGTCAGGGGTCTAGCAGTTTAAGCCTTTTCCGAATGAGAGAGGGGAGTGACAGTTCACACTCCTCTCCCACAATCCTGCATTGCTCTATGTGCGAATGGGACGTTTGTCATACCTAAAGAGCAATGGGGTATATTTACTAAGCGGCGAGATTGCAGTGAGATTGGAAAGTGGGGATCAGATTCAAGCTCTCAGTTTCATTTTACACACTGGAGATGTGAACTCGATTCTGTTTGGCAACATCCCCACTTTTCAATCTTACTACTGTCACGGCTTAGTAAATATACCCCAATGTGCCCTATGTATGAAGTGTCATATATATGTATATATCTTACCTGATTTGTAGCATGCTGCTAGAATTGCTTGCAATTCCTCTTCTTCTTCTGGTGTCATAACCTTGGGATCTATTTATAAATAGGATTCAAATATTACTTTTATATTATTATTATTATTATTATTATTATTATTATTATTATACTTACTGCTACACACATAGGACCAGATCAAGAGTATGAAGACAAGAGAGGAAAGCTACACTGAAGTAAAATGAATGTCAGTGTGTGCATACAGGGAGAATACTTTGCTTTTAGTGCACTCACATACTGACCAGCATTACTGTTACACTGTTATCACCTCACATGTCTAATACTGTTCACAATAGATGACATTTACTTCCCCAGCAATTGGTTTTACCCAGGTGTAACCTATGAAAGCATGCTTTAAAACAGGTATACAAACTTTAGGGTTTGATTCAGTTAGCTATGAAGTACGTTCCAGAACGCACTTTGTGCCTAAATTATTGTATTTGTTAATGCCAGTGCATAGGGCTGTGTAAAATAAAAAAATGTGTTTTTTTTTCTTACCGCAATAGACATCAATTACATCAGGCCCCTAAAGTCAGTGGCACTGCAACCAGTAGCATTCACAGCCACACACTCACCTCCTGGGGCCATTATATCTCCCACACCCTACACCAAGGTACTAGGGGATTTTCTCTCTTTCTGCTCCCAATTAACTTTTACCTCCCAATAACCTCTCCATAGACCTCTTTCACCAAGTTGTCTTGGAGCTGATATTGAGTATCCTTCCTTTTCTCATTGCCCCATTCTTGAATATTGTGCTTAGTGTCTTAGCCAAGTTCTTTCCACTCACATGTCCTCCATCATTATAGACAACATTACCATCCATAGTAAAAAGTCCACCTCAAAGCTGATTTTCCACCCCATTAGTTTATTGTTTTACCAATGGTCCAATCTTTATTTTACCAACTTTGACCATCATCCAACCTTTTATAGACTCCTGCTATCCATAGTTCTCCCTTCTTTTTAAAAGGTGACCTTAACCAATGGCAACCTTGACACTTCAAGGAATCTCGTGTCTCCTCATCAAACTTCTTCATTGTCTCCCATAACTACCCATTTCTGGTCTAGTAAAACTTTACCTATACAATCACACAATCACACTCCTACTTGAAAACCTCCAAACCCACCAGTCATCATTATCCTCTTCCATTACCTACCTAAAATCTCTCCATCATGGACAACCTCTCTCCCATCAACTGATCCCACCTTATCCTTCACAAACTGTCCCTCTCCTGCATTTCATTTTCCTCTTCTTTCACCTATGCTCCTATCTCATCCATCTTCAATTACCTCATACTGTATGGTCATTGTGCTATTGGATGTTGTATATTCTCTGCCCAGCTGTGCTGAATTCTGGAGCTATTGTGGAAACTAATAAATGACTATATACCTTAATAACACATTTTTCATCTGTGTTATAAATCGATGATTCATTGCAAGTGCAGTGATCTCATTACCTAATAACACTCCTGATCTGTCTGACAAAACACAGTAATAAAAAGGTAAATGATATTTACTGTCAATCAGTTTGTCCTCTTCTTCCTCTTCTTCATCATCTTCGTTGGATAGATGGATTATAACTGGTGGGTGTACAGGGAACACAAAGTTCTCCTGATGTTTCTCCATTTCCGATGTCATTGAATCTTGTGTTGCAGAAGGGAAATTGGAAGATTATTTTTACACTTGAGTTGAGTATGAAAACAAGAGAGGAACAATACACTTGGGCAAAACCATGCAAATTTTAGGGAAAGTAAATTGAATGCCAGACTTTGCTTTTGCTTAGTGCACACTGATACTGACCAGCGTTACGTACACACTGTTATTATCATCTCACACGTCTAATACTGTTTCCAACAGGTGACATTTACCTGCCCTGCAATGGTTTTACCCAGGTGTAACTTGTGACAGCATGCCTTAAAACAGATATACAGACTTTTAGGGTTTGATTCAGTTAGCTGCAAAGTGCATTCCAAAACTCACTTTGTGCCTAATTTATTGTTTTTTTTCATCCACAGCTATAGAGCGTAGAGCAATAGACGTCAATTGAATCTGTCCCCTAAAACCAGTGGCACTGCAACCAGTAGCACTTACAGCCACTCTCTCCCTCTGGGGCCATTATTTTTCCCACACCCTACACCAAGGTACTAGGGGATTTTTTTTCTTTCTGCTCCCAATTAACTTTTACCTCCCAATAACCTCTCCATAGACCTTTTTTTTTCCTATTGCCCCATTCTTGAGTGTCATAGCCAAGTTTAAAAGTCCACGGGGTATATTTACAGTACTAAGCGGCGAGATTGCTGTGAGATTGGAAAGTGGGGATGTTGCCCATAGCGACCAATCAGATTTAAGATCTCAGTTTTATTTTACACACTGGAGAATGTGAACTCAAATCTGATTGGTTGCTATGGGCAACATCCCCACTTTCCAATCTCACTGCAATCTCGCCGCTTAGTACATATACCCCCACAAGTGCTACCACCTCAAAACTGATTTCCCAGCATTGTCACCACCCCATTAGTTCACTATTTTACCAATGGCCTAATATTTTATTCACCAACTCACCTTTTTCTCCCTTTCACTATAATCCAGCCTTCTATAGACTATCCATATTTCTACTTTTGAGCTCTCTTTTGTCTCCTTATCAAACTTCTTAATTCTCTCCCATCACTACCCATTTCTGGTCTAGTTAAACTATACCTATACAATCACACAATACAATCTGCTCGAGAATCCAGTGGTTCTACACCATTGAATCACCAGTGGAAAGTTCTAATACAGATTTTTTTCACTTCATATTCCATCTTTCTTAACAGTTTTGTTATGTCTTTTATTTATGTAAACACTCCTACTTGAAATATAGAACTTCCTCCAAACATCAATATCCTCTTCCATTACCGACATTCTCTTCATCATGGTCTACCTCTCCTCCATCAACTGATCCCACCTTGTCCTTCACAATTTGACCCTCTCCTGCATTTCCTTTCCCCCTTCCATCAAGTATGCTCCTATCTCATCCATCCTCAAGGACCTCATACCATATGCTCATTGTGCTATTGGACGTTGTATGTTCTCTGCCAAGCTGTGCTGACCTGGACCTATTGTAATAACTAAATAACTCTAATGAACATTTGTCATCTCAGATCTAAATCGATGATTTATTGCAAATGTAGCAACCCCATTACCTGACACATAACAACTCTGATCTGTCTGACAAAAACACAGCAATAAAAAGGTAAATTTTATTTACTATCAAGCAGTTTGTCCTCTTCTTCCTCTTCATTGCTTTCCTCTTCATCATCTTCTTTGGATAAATGAATTATAACCGGTGGATGTACAGGGAACACAAAGTTCTCCTGATGTTTCTCCATTTCTGATGTCATTGAATCTGGTGTTGCAGAAGGGATATTGTTAAAACACAGCATAAATCCAATTTACCGTATGTGACAATGCAGCCTAAGATGACAGCTGTCCTTAATATCATATAGAACTAGATGTTATATAGAACAGGACATTCATTTAAGAAATGTATGGACTACTAACAGTATTATTGCCTTAATTTAAGTTACTGGTTACTCTCTTATAATTGATATGTTAATTATTGCTAGAGTCAGTGGCAATATAGATATTTTGGCTGTATATAGATATTGGAAGGTGGAAGTACATCTAAAAGGTAGTGGTTTGCCTAAATAATGGCCTCCACGCCACCCCAATGCTGCCAACACTTGGTTTCTCAGCAACCCTGAGAATACTTTGCTTATTGCACACAGATCAGTGGTCGAAGTGGAAATTTAGAAGTGCGTGTATGGACATTCACAAGTGGTGGTATGGAAACATAGGAAATAATGGAAGTCAATGGATTTGAAATGTTTCCATTACATCAGTGGGAGAAGTGCTGGTATGGCATACCCCCGTATACACCCCCACTTCGAGCCCTGACACAGATACTGACCAGTGTTACTGTTACACTGTTATTAGACTTGGGGGTATTTGCAGTGAGATGGGAGTTTGCAGTGAGATGGGAAAGTGGGGATGTTGCCTATAGCAACCAATCAGATTCAAGCTTTCAGTTTCATTTTACACACTGGAGAATGTGAACTCGAATCTGATTGGTTGCCATGGGCAACATCCCCACTTTCCAATCTCACTGCAAACTCGCGGCTTAGTAAATATACCCCTTGGGCTGGAAACATCATCTCTCAACCTTAATACTGTTTCCAACAGACGACATTTACATCCCCTGCAATTCCTCCTGGTTTACCTGATTTCCTCTTATTTCCAAATGAAAATAAGTGAGGATGTTTCCCATAGCAGACTCAAGCTCTCAGTTTAATATTACATACTGGAGAATGTGAAGTCAAATTTGATTGGTTGCTATGGGCAACATCCCCCACTTTCCAGTATCCCTGCAATCTCACCGCTTAGTTAATTTTGGCCATAAAGTTTAATCCAGCTTAAAATGCACAGAAGAACACACTCTGGGCCTGGTCCAGAACAGTAGTATTGTAATAGACTTCATTCATAAATATGAAAATAAAAGCAGACAAGCAACAATAAAAGTTTTTTTTCTAGTTTATTTATTGCAAATTATAACTGGTGGGTGTACCGGGAGAACAAAGTAATCAATTTTGTTTAATTGCAATAAACAAACAGGAAAAAAATGAATAAAATAATTACAGGAGCAAAGTCTCCTGTAATTCAATATTTCAGGCAATGGGAATAGTAAGTACATGACACATTTTAGCACACAAAAGGAAGAAAGAAGACACAACCGGGTCCTCCAAGTTAAGGAGTATTGCGATTAATCCCTCCAGCAGTGGAAAATACGGGACAACCCCCGCAGAGTAAAGGGTCTAACCACAGGGTCCATATTTTTATGGAAAACTTTTAGGTAAAGTATGGCACATAGTGTGCATGTGTTTTTCATGGGTCAGGGTCTGGTTTACCAGGGCAATCCAATTGCGCAGTAGGGAGGCTCCACAGCCAGCAACTGCAGGTTTCCCACACTGTGTTTACCCAGTTGGGCTGACTCAGGAAAGGGTCTGTGGCATCTTATACGACACCACAGAAACTCTTCAACAGACTGTCTATGTAGTCACATAAATAGTGCCAGACCACTGGCACTGCCAGTCAGCCACACTTTCCCTCTCTCTTTATGCTCCCACTGACATGTCCTCCATCGAAGTTATACCACTGGAAAACTGATTCCCCATGTAGTTACCACCCCTTTGGTTGAGTATTTTACCTCTGGCAACATCTATTTACCTTTCACTCCCGTTGACCATCATCCAGTCTTCCAGAGACTCTTGCTATCCAAGTGCATCCTTGAAACCTTTGCACTATTGTCTCCCAATCAAACTTCTTAATTCTCACCACTATTCATTTCTGGTCAAGTTAAATATTGCCTATACAATCACACCCTTAAGTATGCTCTAGACTCCACCAAGCTTCAACATCTTCAATTGTCATAAAATCTATGCTATAAGGCACCATTTTACACTCCCCCACCGAGTCTTCTAAAGTTGTGCTCCATCGATCTCCTCAACCCCATCCCCCTCCTCAACCTCCATTCTCCATTACCTATCTCCCATCAACTAATCCAACTTTGTCCTTCACAAACTGTCCCTCTCCTTCATTTCCTATTCGCCTTCCATTAACTGTGCCCCTATCTCATCCATCCTCAGGTGCCCCATACCGTGATCATTGTGCTATTGGAAGTTGTATGTTATATACCAGCTCTCCTGAATCCTGGAGCTATTGTGGTAACTAACAGATTAATAAATAACATTTGTCATCTGTGTTATAAATCGATGATTCATTGCAATGATCCCATTATCTAATAACAGTACCGATCTGTCTGACAAAACACAGTAATAAAAGGTAAATGATATTTACTGTCAATCAGTTTGTCCTCTTCTTCCTCTTCATTGCTATCCTCTTCATCATCCTCTTCTTTGGATAGATGGATTATAACCGGTGGGTGTACAGGGAACACAAAGTTCTCCTGATGTTTCTCCATTTCCGATGTCATTGAATCTGGTGTATCAGAAGGTATATTGTAAGAATGTGTTTGCGGCAGAAATATCCAATTTACCTTATGTGACAATGCAGCCTAAGGTGGCGACTGTCCCCCATTTTGTGTGTGTTTTTATGCGTAGAACTAAATCTATAGTTAGTGTCAGGGGTGTGAGTGGTAATATAGACATTTATAAGTAAATAACACTAGTAGAATGGACCGCACCAAGAAGAAAGAATCCACTCTAGCCCAAAATACACAAAATAAATTAGTGCACCACACGACTCACTACGAGTGTGTTAAACTATAAAGATGATTTATTCATAGGGGGACGCTGCAGCCCCTGGCACTTAAATAACTGGAAATAATTAAGTACTGGAATTAAAGAAAGGGTAAATAAGAAAAAAGGGGGCACTCAATATTGAAATATTGAAACTTTATTAGTAATTTTTAATAACTGCAAATATTAAAATGATAGTAAAGTAGTATTATAAGATAAATATAAAAAATCTCTGCCTACTATGAAAAATATATAGAGAATCACTGCACTTATAGTTACCCTCCTATACCACTATAGCAGTACAACACTATACAGCACGGCCCCCTGTTAATAGAGAGTCCAGGTACCCCTTATTGAGACGTCACTCAATAGTCCCTCACTATATAGATTTTGTAGTAGGTGTCCCCATATGCCTCATGCCCTATAGTTACTGCTAATGCAATAGGCTGTAGTGGGTGATATTATCTGTCTTACTACACCCAAAAAGTCCCTGCACTGGACATTATCTAGTCACTATGACAGAAGTTCAGGCACCTCTTATTCTAGGCATAGCGCTCTCTCTCTCTCTCGCTCTCTCTCTCTATATATATACGGGCTATATAATTGTTGCCTCATTCTCGGATGTTGCTGAAGCAGTTGATCTACCCCAAATCTAAACCCTGACTACTCATTATAAAGGTAGGCACTCTGTGCAGAGACAGTCGATATATTATATAGTTCTAGTTGTACACCGCTAGATAGAGAGGGGGTTCTTTGGCTATGCCTAAGGTGGGCTATGCCAAAAAGGTGACGGTATAGACATTTAGAAATGGCAATATCAGTATAAACAATTAAGTGGAAGTGGAAGAAGTGACGTGTATACACCCTGAGTTGTGGTTAGAGCTACAGTATACGAGTGCTATAAAATATAGTACCGTATATACTCGAGTATAAGCCGACCCGAATATAAGCCGAGGTTTCTAATTTCACCTAAAAAAAACTGGGATAACTCATTGACATTATACAGGACAATGACTCGTGTATAAGCCGAGGGGGGCACTTTTAGCACAAAAAAAGTGCTGAAAAACTAGGCTTATACTAGAGTATGTACAGTAAGTGTAAAATGTATTATGTGACATATTTCTTATTTTTCTTCTTTTCTTATACATGCATAATCTATATCCAAATGTTTTTTTTTGCATTCTTACACAATGGTCTCATTCTCTATGATCTTATTGTATGCGAGATCATAAATGATTTTGAATCTTATTTTTTCAAACATAAAAGAAACCCATAATGGTCAGTCTGGTACAGAGTGTTATCACCATGTCTGGGTCCAGTCCATACAGGGGCGAACGCAGGATTTTGGAAGGGGGGGTTCCGAATAAACATATATCATATATATTCATATAAATAGCACTATATAAAGTATATTTTGGTATATAGTAGTCATACTGTTTTTCTTATTGTGTAATCTCCAAACCATTAATACACACCCCGCATATATATATTAGGATAGGTTTGTGTCCAGGAATGGGACTATATAATGTATATTGCCCATCACTTAATATAACCCACATATAATAAAGCAACATTAAGGGGGGTTTCTGGTTGCCCAGAACCCCCCCCCCCCCCCCCTGCGTTTGCCTATGCCATAATACGCATGTAGGAACATAACTGATAACACTAAACTGGAGCTTATAGTTTGTGATTAACATGATACTGACCAGTAGAGGGCGCATTGGAGCTCCCATACATATGGTGGCCCACGGTCTGTATGTGAGGACATGGGCCGTTGTGTGGCTGCTTCTCACAGTTACAGGGAGCGGTACTCGACGTTGCCTTGATAGGAAATAAAAGTGCATCAGTGTCATCAATTCGCTGGTATAACTATAATATATATCCAGAAAACAGCAGGTGGGGTGTAAGGCCTGTGCGATAAAGAACCTTACTGGTCAGAATGACATGATGGGACCGGGTCATCATACTGACCAGACAGACGGAAGGTTTAACTAGTGGCATGGAGATTTGCTTTAGAGATGGTGGTATAAATAAGTATAAGTGTGTGTATTATTGCAGGTGTGTGTATGTGAGTTTTTAAAAAAAAAAAAATTAAGGGCCCCCATCCCCCCAAACCAATCCCCCACTGCCAAGGGTTGCGTCCAATCAGGAGCCCCACGGACAAATAGGGGGTCCTGATTGACCATGGTGCATTGTATTGGGGG
Source organism: Platyplectrum ornatum (assembly GCA_016617825.1). Lineage (NCBI taxonomy): Eukaryota > Metazoa > Chordata > Amphibia > Anura > Limnodynastidae > Platyplectrum > Platyplectrum ornatum. The sequence continues at coordinate 120,328 of JABWIB010000135.1, read as the reverse complement.
GTGGGGGCCTCATATGACACAGCAGAGGCGGCTGCACTGACACACACACACTGCTCTCCTGTGGAGTTGGAGTAAGTGTGTGCATGTTAGTGTGTGAGTGTATATGTGCTATGTGAGTGTGTGTATGTTAATGTAAGTGTTTGTCTTTATGTGAGTGTGTTAGTGTAAATGTTAGTTGTGCTTGTGTTATTGTGTACGTGTGTGTATTATTGTGAGTATTTGTGTGTTATTGCAAGTGTTTGTGTGTGTGTCAGTGAGTGAGTGAGTGAATGTGTTATTGTTAGTGTGTGTGTGTGTGTGTGTGTGTGTATGCTAATGTGAGTATGTGTTATCATGCCTCCCATCATCTTGCTGGGGCAGATCAACAGACAAGCCCCCCGCAAATTATAAAATTTAAGTAAATTTAATTAAAAATCATTATTAACCCCTTTACGGGACAAACTGGTAGGCAGGCGGGATAGTTGCGCAAAAGCAGGACTCCTCCGCTAAAATGGGGACAGCTGGGAGGTATGTATTGTAATGGTATGTGTGTTATTGTAAGGGTGGATGTGTGTGAGCGCAAGTGTAGTAAAAGAAATAATCCAGCCAGAGCAAAGACAAGTGTTTAGACACAATGGAGCCGGCACATTACATTACCCGGCGGCGTTGTCGCTGCCTGAATCATTAGATCCAGATACAGCTACAAAACTGACCCGCAGAAAAATATCAGCAGCTCTGGCATATTCTCACTTATATGAGCCATGTGAATGTGCCGGTTATACTCACATCCATTTCAATGCTGTATTGACCTATTAGCAGCAACTTCGACTAACGGCTTAAACTGATGTGTTGTCCGCTCATATATTGACTCGTGAGACTGTGACCTTTCCTGTGATGTCATAGAGTGTTAGGCAGAGCAATGTTCTGATGTCATCCAAGGGATTAGAGCACACCTGGCCAATGAGTGTCTCTACAGGGGAACTACAAATCTCAGCATGGTGCTGATTATACCAGAGCATGCTGGGATTTGTAGTTCCACAGCTCCCGGAGAGTCGCGCTCCTCGTTGATATAGCGCAATGAAGATCATTTTGAAAGCCGAAGTTGTATGGCCTAAAATTACTAAACTGTGGGAATGGAAAAGTGGAGATGTTACCCATAGCAACCCATCAGATTCATTATATATTAGAAAATGTCAGCCAGAATCTGATGTCTTCTTGTTAGGGAAATTTTGTTACACTTTTCTGTTCTTTACTAAGTAATGTGCTATTAAATAATATAATATTTGTCTTTGTTGTCGTCATTTGGAGGTGCTTTGACACAGGAGAATGGATCCAGACACCTCTTACACTTGTAATAGTAAATAATGGCCATTGAGAAGTGGAGATGTTGCCCTTAGCAACCATTCATTTTCTAGCTGACATTCTCTAGTTTGTAATAGGAAACAGAGAGCTATGGTTGCCATGGGTAACATCTCCACTTTCTATTTTCAAATATATACTATTAATATATCAAATATTGTATGAACATACAGCATACTTCCCAACAGTTAGCTGGGAGAGATTGTCACAGACAAGCCCCGCCCCAAACTCCACCCATACCCCGCTCGACTCCAAAAATTAATCAGATCCTCAATGCAGCCATACATATAATTAAATACCTACCGTATATACTCCGAATACCTACCGAATATAAGCCGAGACACATAATTTCACCTAAAAAAAACTGGGATAACTTAATGACTCGAGTATAAGCCCACCCGAATATAAGCCGAGACACTGATATAACTTAATGACTCGAGTATAAGCCCACCCGAATATAAGCC
>JABWIB010000135.1:105189-116766 GCA_016617825.1 Platyplectrum ornatum | reverse complement strand
ATCTGGGTAGTAGCATGATGAATGTCAGGGGGGTGATATATACATCTGGGTAGTAGCATGATGAATGTCAGGGGGGTGATATATACATCTGGGTAATACCATGATGAATGTCAGAGGGGTGATAGTAATGTTAGTCTTATCTGGATAGGAAGAGAACACTTTGCTTTTGCTTACTGTACACAGATTCTGACCAGCGTTACTGTTACACTTATTATCACCTCTCACCTCAAATACTATTTCCAACAGATGACCTTTACCCCCCTGCATTTCATAATGGAATTACCCTGGTGTAACGTTCCACATACTTCCTTAAACTTAAACTTTTCAGCTTTTCTATTAAACATCAGCCCCCTGTGCTTCCTGGCCATGGTGCATTTCAGTGTTTACAGTAACGGGAGAGAAATTCCCATGGCTGCAGGAGGAAGTGTCAGGGTAGGGATAGTTTCACTTCCATGAGGTCATTTAAAGGGATTGGATAACTACACATTGCTCATACTCATGGAGTGTGGGAATTCCCAGATCTTTCTTTTTCTTCACAATGAACAGACGTTTATCTCTCCTTAAGCCTGTACACAGCTTAAGGAGTGATATAAGATAAGATATTAGAGAGATTACTATTGTACTATTGGTTATCTCATTTACTTGCTTTAGGAAGGATTGCCAGCAGCACTCTCCAGGAACTTCCAGGAGACTCATGGATTATGGATAAACACCTACCTGTGGTAACATTGAACCTTGCACCTGACCAGGCTTGTTAGGATGGGAGCATAGTGGTCAACTCAAAGCTGTTTTCATTTTCATATTTTTATTTTTGGTTGAAATGAACATTAACATGAAAATAATGATATTCTAAACTATCAGTAAAAACATCTAGTCCGTCGCGTTTCTTTTATGGGTACAATGGGTTCAGGGTAGGAAGCACATACGGGTCCACCAGACAAGGGAGACATTCATACATGGTCACTCCTGTACCTGGTTGATAGCTGTCATCATATCCCATTGTCACTTCTCTGACCCAAGCTATACATGTTTAGTTCCTCTAAATGCCTCTAAGACATGAAGAATTTTCCTTAGGTATACAATTCTTCAGTACAACCAATTTCACAATGGCCTCACTGTGTTCTGATCCCTACTTCAAACATGGAAGTCTGCAGTCTGGCCCGTCTCACATATTGCATATTACAAGCCTTGTGAATGACTTCTGATACCACATTCTATATATATATATATATATATATATATATATATATATATATATATATATATATATATTTGTCAGAGGGTATGTTTCAATGGAGTAGTATGGAGTGGTGGAATCCATACTTGGTAAATGGTACACCCCCAAAAAAAGGTTGAGATCCCCTGCTATAGACTACCAATGAGATGGTGCTGACAATTATTCTTCTAGCAGGACCTCACCCAATGGGCTAACATGCTTACGTTTACTGTATGCCTTTTTGTTTCAGGTTCAGCATCAAGAAGCTAATAAAAGATTTAATGAAGGAAGGGAATGTCATGGAGAAAGCCAGCAACCCTTACGTCCTCCGTCTGTTGGGTTTGTACCAGAGAGCAGATTGCTTGGAGTATGGATTGGTCATGGAGTACATGCCCCATGGCTCTCTACGTTCTCTGTTTGACAGTGTCCCTAACGTCCCCTGGGCTCTGAGGTTCCAGATTCTCCATCAGGTGGTTCTCGGAATGAACTACCTCCACAGCCTTGATCCTCCCATAATCCATCGAGACCTAAAGCCTGGAAATGTACTTTTAGATGAGAATTTAAAAGTTCAGGTCAGTGAACTCTCTGTAATGTCTATAATACATACAAGAGTAAGGGTAGTACCTATGCCACTATACAAAAGGGGCACAGAAGAATTAAGTGAGAAGAAGACCTACAAGTTGTGGTATACTAATAATATCCCACTTATTGGATACGGCAATACAACAACTAGCAGGGTTTAAAATGTGGGCAAAGTATTAAACACTGTGGACCAGATCCAGAACATAAAGCGGTTCTTTTCCACCTCTAGGTAGTGCCGTCATGGAACTGGTTCCGCCACATCCAGTGTTCTGTATGGGAAAGTTTTCTGATAATGAGACTTGCTGCCGGGTAGAGCAATGAGAACCCTGGGGGGAGGTATGGTAATGGTACAGTAAGGACTGGGTTTAACCTTTATGTATGATCCTAACATCCACAATGCTGACGTATTAATTAAGAATTAATAAGAAATGAATAATTATAAGATAACTGTACAGAACAAATTCAAGTGACTCTCTAGAGTATATTATAATACTTTAATCATTTAAATGTTAGGAATGATTTTATATTCATCTAATCCCCCACTGTCCTGTGCTGAACACAGGATTGGTCCAGTAGAGTTTGCAATAGGTAGTTTGCCTGGACAAATTTAAATAGTGGAACGAACAGGGTCTCCCACCAGCACAGTATCTTCAGTTAACATATTTTTCAATCAGATCACAGATTTTGGACTGTCTAAGGTAGTCGGGGCCACAACCACTGCGACTCCATATATTGCCGGAACCTTATCATACATGGCACCAGAAGCTCTGAATGATTTAAACTACAAGCCCACCAAAGCTTATGATGTCTACAGGTGAGAGAGAGCTGGTTCTGATTTGCTGAAAATATAATACTGTTTACTTCATACTCTCAAGGATCTAGCATACAAGAATTTTGCACTTATAACTTAAATAATGTTCATATGAAGTTCATACTAAAGTCTTAAACTAACTAAAATTATTGGATGAGCAGGGTCTGGGATAAAGTAGGAGACCGCTGGTGAGGAAAGATAAGGCACAGTAGAAAGATCCAGAGAATAGCCAGTTCTTATGTAGACAATGAGGTTCTTGCGAATTTGGGTCAGTGTACTTCATGGGGGATCAATTTAAAATGTGGTATCCTTTTTGGTGCTTTCTTTGTCTATTAGGCACTTTTCCCTTAAGAGTAGTGGACTATATACAATTTGAAGAGTGTGTGCTTTTTTGGGGGATCACACACATCCCATGTGTGTGTGTAAGGGGAGGGTGGGAAATTTGGATTGAACCCTGCAGAGGAAGAGGAAACATGGTCTGGTAAAGAACATGGTGGCCGAATCTCCCATAATCTCTGGAAGACTCCTGGATTTCGAGCACATTTCCCAGTATCTTGGGAGACAACAAATCTCCTGGGACAGAGTCTGAGGCAGTGATTTACTGGAAGGGCACAATAAGGGGGTACAGTGTCTTGTTGAGTTAAATAACTCATGATCCCAACTCAGTAATCCACTTAAATTTAGGCTTAGGGCTAGATTTAAGAAACTGCAGGAAAAGAGACGTGGGGATGTTCCCCATAGCAACCAGTCAGATTCTAACTGACATTCTCTATTATGTAATGGGAAAGTGAGCACTGGCATCTGATTGGTTGAGACTTATGGATTTTGGATTTCTTCCGGGTTACCAGGAGAGTCAGCTGATTGATTAATCTCCTGGGACTTAGACTGAGGCAGTCATTTCATGTAATATGGACTATGAACATGGATGTTGACTTTGAAATCTGTCTTCTAGAAGATGAGGGTAAATGTATTTTTCCAACTTATGTCTTTAAAAAATATGTTTATTATATGTTCTGTGATTGTTGCAACACTACCTTTTTACTGATGTATGTGAAATTCTGAGAATTGACGAGGGTTTTTGTAAAGAGGAAGCCACAAAACTGAAGAACAGCTGAGAAAAGCAGTTCCTGAGATTGTTGGATTAATTTTGCCCATACAAACATTGGACCTGATCCAGACTATATACTATTGACTTAAGCTGGGCATACACTATGTAATATATTCTTCCAATCGACCAGCTTTAGTCAAGAGTGGGTAAAACCATGTTGAATTGAGGGAGAGGGGGTAAAGTGAATGTCAGTGTTTGCATGCAGGGAGAATACTTTATTTTTGCATGTTGCACACAGATAATACTGTAATACTGATTGCAATTAATTCAGTTTGCCTCCCCTGCAATTCAACATGGTTTTGCCCACTCTTGAAAAATTTATCTTATAGTGTATTCCCAGCTTTACTCAAGAGTGGGCAAAACCATGTTGAATTACAGGGGAGTTAAATCTCACTAGTAGCAAACACTATTACAGGTGAGAGATGATGTTTCCAGTCCAAGCCTAATAACAGTGTAACAGTAACGCTGGTCAGTATCTTTGTGCATAATGCGGCTCTATGGTTTTGCATTGAATGAAGCCAGGATGGCACCTCTGTTTCTTGTTACATAGAAAAGATTCTTCATATTTGTCTGTGCGACTCGCCTTGTGTGTTTTTAGTATGTAAGTGTGTAAAATGGAATTGGGATAGTTCCTCTTTGCTGCATTTCTTATTAAATGTATGTTTTGTGGCATGCTCATGGTCCCACGTCCCACGTTTAGGTACGTACTAAAAACATCTGCCTTATGTATATATGCATATGTGTGTGTTTCCTCCTGCCTAAAGCCTGCCTTTGTTATGAATAGATCAGACATTACCGTTACCGTTTATAAAGTTGGTTACACGACAATGTCATTGTCACACCTATACCTCCCTGCAGAAGCAAAATAAAAGAAATAAGCTTCCATTGAAAGCATTACTAGGGGTGTCATCCTTCAATCATGGCTAGAGACACTGATTTGTCTGCTGTCCTGCGATTCCAGAAACAAATCTTAAAATAACATATGCGAAATATGCGAAAGAATTATTTCACTGAAAGGGTAGTGGATAAGTGGAATAGCCTCCCATCAGAAGTGGTGGAGGCTAATACTACAGAACAGTGTAAGCATGCTTGGGATAAATATAAGGGGATTCTGAGTCTCAAACAAAATGGTGATTAAATTTGGGTTGGTATAGTTCTAAATACACAATGGGGCAGACTGGATGGGCCATGTGGCTTTTATCTGCCGTCACTTTCTATGTTTCTATGTAACATACTGTAGAATAAAACATAGGTGAGAGAATCGTGCTATTGCCAGGTGATTACATGTTGTATGCAGTTTTCCTTTTTTTTACAATAATAAGTTTTTATTGACATTTTTCACAACAAAGGGGATACAGAAAAAAAAAGTGGGGAACAGTGGGGGTACAATAACATATAACAAATCTTGAAAATATAACCACAGAACCCCACCCAGGTGGGGGAGGGAGGGGAAACCGACAAAAGCATGCAGTTTTTCTAATCAGACGCTGTGGTTCATTCTCATTTGTAGCTTTGGAATCCTGACATGGACGGTTTTCTCCGGGGAAGAACCTTACAATGGTAAGTCATAAAATCAACCCATCACACAAGCCTATGACTTAGATAGAACACAGGGCGCTCAACCAGTGCAGACCCTCCAACATGANCCATTCCACCAGGTACATAATACTCCGCTCCTGGGCTTTCAGCTGTCACTCACCTGGTTATAACGAACTAACTGATGTCTGAGTAATGTAACAATGGTGGTTACCATAGTAACTGATTGCTGGAAGTTCCAGAACAGAGTATTTTGTACCTGGTGGAATGGGTCATGTTGGAGGGTCTGCCAGTGGTATGTGTAACACCAGATGGCAGAGAATAAATGATGTCGAGGACTGAATGGTATGTGTAAAAAATAGATCTGAACTAAAAAATAAGAACTAATTTGCATATCTATATATAATATGTATGTATGTATGTATTGGGCTATGGGCCTTTTTGACAATGGAGGCCCTGGTGTGTCACGGATTACTCTGCACATAGACATGACCTGCAGTGGGATAAATGATTACAGTGGGGTCTGGATAGTGTGTAGTTGTGTAGGCAGTCTTCACTACATCCACCCCTTCACCTCCAAAATGCCTGAACTACTGTTAGAACCTGGAGTCCTGGCTGTTGGCTATGTCTCTTCTATACCATATACCATAAGTGTGTTTCTCCTTCCACAGGCATGAACCACATCATTCACTTCTGTGTGCCCAATGGTCAAAGACCCTCAGCGAGTATTCTAGATCAATATATTGAGGTCAAAATGGTGCCTGAAGCTAAGGAGTTAATGATGCGATGCTGGAGTCAAGACGCTAACGCCAGGCCAAGTTTCCATGGTGAGTTCTCGGGATTCTGGGTAAGCTTATAGGTCGTGTCCTGTTGTCATAATGTAGGAGCATAAATAACCACAAAGGGCCTGGTACAGACAGGTACATAAAAAATGCCACAGACGTTCCTGCGCATATAATGGGGCGTATGAGTGAGATCTAGACAAGGACACATATTACATTTCTAAACAGTACAAGAAAAGTGGAGATGTTGCCAATAGTGGCCAATCAGATTCTAGCTCTCACTTTCCTATTACATACTTGAGAATGTCAGCTACAATCTGATTGGTTGCTATGGGCAACAACTCCACTTTTTGAGTCTGCATTCATTCCCATATGCTGAAGTCTTCATCTGTTCCAATGACCACTACAAAACTACATGGAATACATTTATATGTGGCACTGCTGCCCCCTACTGTTTCACATTTGCATCACATTTAAGCCATGCCTTTCAAAGGCATTATTTGTATAAGCTTTCCTTTATTTATTATCCATAAATTTGAAAGCATTATAACCTAATGTGTATATAATAGAGTGTACCTTATTTTTAACTAATTATATAGCCGTCAAATAAGATTGTGCACTATGGACTATGGCGGTTCGCTTGCCAGGCCCTGCCCAGGTCCAAACTCACCACGGCCTCTTTTTCTACAAAGGCTTCAAAGGCTTTCTTCCTACCTCCAGGACGCGCTGCTCCAGTCTGAACACAACAGTGACATCTGTCGCCCCTTGCCCCCAAAAAACTGGCTTTTTATTATATAGGTCAGTTGCAGCAGATGATGCCAGCAGTGGATTCACAATCAGTACTTTTTCAAGCTTTAAAAATTTTGTCTTGGACACATCTTATTGCAGTGAAATAGTTAAGTTGCATGAGGGTACACACATGGAAATTTAGAATGGCGGTATGAAAATTTCAGCGAGATGTGTCCTGAGCAGTGTCGTCACTAGAGCTGTTGTCACTGTGCGGTAATTCACGGTGTCACCCCATGTGCATTATTGGAGAGTTGCTATATTAAATAAAATAAAAAGACACGTTAATATTTAATAACATCATTAAATTATAATATCATAAGCCTAAATGAATGAAAAATTTTGATTAAAAAAATCCCCCCCCCCCATGTTTCTTGCCATCCTCCACCTTGTATGTACCTTCTCTTTTTCTACTTGTATGTCTCCATCTTTATCTTGTTCCCCTTCTAAGTCTCAAGCTTTCCTTACTATACCTGGTCCATCAAAAGTTATCCGCGGTCCACAAATGTTCTCATCTCCAAATAGTTTTATTTAACACCAAGTACTTCTCATATGCCCCTATAGTTCATGTTTGCTTGCAAACATTACTCATCATCCTCAGAATCCACTGTGCTTCTACTCTAGGCACAGGGTGTGCTAGTATGGCATATCGTCACCCATGCACCTTCTACAACCAATAGTATGTGATTGGTAGTTCTAACATGGAAGTGTTTGCTTACTACAAGTTCATGATTTCATCATTATTTCTCTTCTTTCCAGACTGTAGCGACACTACAATGGTGATGTTAGCGGCATACAAGGATTCCATTCCCAGAGCTGTCCAAGATATTCTCAAAATGAAGATGTCCACCACAGATCAGGTGAACCATCAATTATCAGAATAATTATATAAATACTTATATATAATTTTATAGTATATATCAGTCTAAAATAAATGGGCCGAAAAATAAAAGTAAAAGTTAAAATAGCAAACAAACCTATTCTATACCTATTCAAACCAGTCTATACGTGCTGATTAAGGCATCAACCCAATAGCACTAAGGACTAGGTATAGGCTTACATGATATGGCTGTTTTCTGTCCCTCCTGATCCTGACATATATTGAAAGTGGGTCGGGTTGCATATATCACAATGGTGGAGGTATCATTTAGCAGAGTAAGGGATTGGTTAAACCCTTATGTACTATCCACATTCATATTAAGATAGTGTCGGTATCTGCAAGGGGAGTTGTCTCTATCACATGCATGGACAATCAGTAAGAGTAATAGAATTTCTTCTTTTATAGATTAAGGAATCATCTGAACTAAATAGTATAAATAGTAGTATCCCATCGGATTTTCTCAAGGGTAAGTGAAGTGGTTTAATCCATTATACAGTATAATATAAATATTATTACGTATAATCAAGCATATGGGCTTTGGAAAGCAGGGACCAACCTTAACAATGGCGCATTGACAATGACGATCAATCCCGTGCAAGGATTGCCTGGTCACTTGGACGCTCGTCTGCTTTGTGAATTGTAATACTAAACCCCTTTCACTTGGAAGACCTTTATATAAACATTTTTCTCATCCGATCAGTTTTCTGTTCAATTAACGTTATTCTTATATTATTTGTAAACTACGTCAAATATTTGTCTTACCATTTGGAATAAATCAAATGGAGAGTTTTATAACCATGTTTTATGTAAAGCCAAATGTAGGGTTTTGATTGATATTTATAAAATAAAGTGCCTTTATTAATAATAATTAAGAAGCACTTTATACAGTTGGTCAGTATACTAGACCCGTATACTAGAAACTAGTGAAAGAAATAATGCATAGCCCAATTATGTATTTAATGTATTATTGGTTGGAAGTGTGGTGTATTATATTGTATATGTTGTTTTTGATTTAGACTTATATGATATGACATATAATAGTACCTTTTTTGCTTTAGGTTTATTAGATAGTGGAGAATTAACTGAAACAGAGACTAGACACCCAGACAATTCTATGGTGAGTATTTAAATCTAATGCTGCCATTTTGTGATTTTATCATGATAACAATGGTTAGGAAAATAATAATATATTATTATGCAGGATTGGCAAAGAGTCGTTTTGGACCCGGTAGGGAAATTTATAGCAGTACGGGAGAAGTCTTCTATGTAGTATTAAGAAGGGTTTATCAGCGAGACATCAGGGAACAGAAAAGAGCATAAAGAGAATACCAGAGATGTAGAGGGGACATAGAAAATTAGGCATATTAAAAATACATACAAAGAAAGTTTGGAAGAAATAGTGCAAACAATAATACAGAGGCAAGACAAACATATACTATACAATACAGTGTGTCGGAGGCAAATGTACATAGGCAACAATTGGCAAATAATACAGATAAATCAAGGACCAGCGTTCTCCCAATGGGAACAGTAAAAAATCCATAGTATACACGCTTGAGATGTAAATGCATGCCCCCTTAGAAAAACGAGAAAGAGGGGGGGGTGTTATGGGGGGAGGGGGCAGGTTATTGCCCGCGGTCTCGAGCAGGTACCATGTGGTATGTTTAATGAAAGAGCGGATGCGTGAGCGGAAATGGACAGAGAGTGTAGCTAAATAGCATTCCTGAACCTGAAAGAAGTAAGGGGCATGTTTCTCCCAATCCAAAAGTGTCTCCACCCAATCCATACGGAACAGGAAAGGAAATTTGTCATGAGAAACGGAAAAGGAAGGGGGGAGGAAAGACTAAGTCAGTTTTGCAGGATGGTTTCTTTAGCCACCATGCTGACGCACAGTGGCATTTTTCTCTGCACTCTAGAGTAACGTTGACCGACTGGTAGGATGCTGTACAATCCCCATTCAGAGGCAGGTGAGTAACCAAATGGAGTTCAGTAAATCGTTTAAATTCGAAAGCCAACTCCATAAGCAATGAAGTAGGTCCATCTCCAGAGTGGCTTAGCAGTGGCACACTCGAGTCGACAAGGCCAGCTTGAAAACGTTGAGGTGGCGAGAAATAGGAGTAGTGGAACAATTTAAGAAAAAGATCTATGTATTGGGTGGAGGGAACATCTTGCAAAGTTAAGTGTCTTCAAAGGGTTATCGCAGGATAATGGAGGTAGCAAAGTCTCCACCAGGCCACCCCACCTCTCAGTGTGCAATCACCCTTCTATTCATGGTGGTTGAGCTGAGTAAAGCATCAAAGCGGTGGGATAGGCCAGTTTGGCACAGGTGTCGGAGGATAGCATGGGAATAATGGCGGACCTGGAAGTAAGGCAACTGATGGCTAATCAAGAAAGGGAAGTTTTGGCTTTCCTCTGAAAACAGAAGGAATAAGTTTAATTAGCTTGATCCAAGGGTATTTGCCCGCCCAGATAAAAGTTTGAAACCCAGCATTTATTGATTCTGCATCCTTTTTAGTATGCAGAAGGGGGAGAGATTGGAAGAGGTACAATAGGCAGGGAAAGGAAACCATTTTAATCAAATTGGCCCTACCTAGATATGACAAGGGGAGGGATTTTCTGACAGGACCTGAATGGTGCGGGAGAGGTTCATGTCATAGAGGAGCGAAGGGTTCCTCAAGGTAAGAACCCCAAGTACTTAAGGGATGAAGCATTTGGCTGCACATCTTTTTTAAAAGATTTTTTGGTGGAATTTGGTTGTAAGAGACTACAGTGGCTAATTAGGGGTTACAATGTTTGTTCTGGGATGTTTGGTGTTGATGTTTTTTTTAATCCAGATTTTTGTCCAGTTTTTATGTTTGTTTTTCTGCTGTAAGTTGGTATTAAATCTCCTTGTTGTGTCTCTCTCTCTCAGGCGGCTGGAAGTTGTCAGTTACTCCCTGGAGAACCTTGGCTTTCCAGCCAGCCACCAGCAGCAGAAGACGAGGTAAGCGAAACAATATGGGGAAAGGATCAGTAAATACCGGGGTGCAGTACAGGGGGGGTCATATAATAAACTGGGTCAATACAATGTGGCATACATTAAACTGGGGAACATCCAGGGGGGTCATATAAACAACAGGGGACAATTGGCATATAATGTAGGGGAACATATAATGTTCTGAGGCAGTGTACTAAGAGGTAGAATAATCTAGGTGCCAAACAGTGTGGCAGATATCGAAATGGGGAACCACAGTGGGGCAAGATTTTTGTATATATTTTGACCTGAGGAAGTGCACTATATTGTAGCCTGGGGAGAAGTTTTTATCTGTGTATACACTTTATGTATTAAATAGCGGTATTCTTATTTTATTAATGAGTATTGCAAATACAAAATATTATTGTTAAGTGGCCTCTACTTGATTTAATTGTCTGTTCTTTTTTTTTTTTATCCCCATGTACTTTAAAATGCGCCCATATTAAGCACTCATGTTTTCAATATATTAGATGACAAAAAGATTTATTTATGAATAACCTTTATTCCTGTTTGTAATTGATCATCATAAGTAGGTGTATAGAAGAAGAAATATCTCATTGGTGTAGGTCGCTACCCTATGTTTACATTATCTTCTTTGTTATATTTTTAGGGTCCTGATACATCTATGAAGGATGAAGAAGATTCTTCAACAGGAGGTTAATTGCTTAATGTATTTGTGTCCATAGTCAAAATAGACTAGACAGGCAACTGTAAAAAGGTTACTGCTAATTCATAGAAAGCTGCACGCTGATAGAATTCTACACACGGATAGAATGCTCGCCACTCATGGAATGCTCACCACTCATAGAATGCTCGCCACTCATAGAATGCTCGCTCCTATACCACACCATACATTTTATACT
>JABWIB010000135.1:57456-73262 GCA_016617825.1 Platyplectrum ornatum | reverse complement strand
CAATACTTCCTGTCTCTCCCCCCTCCCCTAATGTAAAAAAACAATCACAGCCAATTATAGCACATTTGCTGAGTAATGATGTGTACTGGTAGCAAAAAGCAGGGTTCAATGTGAACAGTGCAGACACTGCTTTTTTACAAAAANNNNGNNTTTTTNNGCTAATCTGAANNGTCCTTTTTTCACAGCCCCTCCAATTTCCCCAGCTCTACACCCTGGCTCTTAAGCCAGCTTTTTCAAGGCTGGTAATGTTAATATACAAAATAAATGTAGATAAACTTTAAAGGTACATTTTAAAACACATCAGACCCTCCTCCTTGGAAAAGGGACAACAATAGAAACACTTTGAGGTGGTTTTGTTTGAGAAATCTTTCTCCTGCTGATGGATAGCTCCAATCCCACAAGAGATGTTGCTTGCTAATTCAGTCATTTGTTTAATTTATGGATAATGTGAATGTTGTAGTAATTTTGTATATTTTAGATGGTTTATCACACCATAAAATCATTTTCTTTGGCCCTACAGAAAACAAATACCATCAAGAGCATCTCAAAAGCTGTATCTGATGCTTCAGGTTAGGATATGTTCTTTATCATTTATCATGTTATTTGCCTTAGATGATCGCATTGTAACTTCTCCATCTATTCTTAGATAGCAGCAGTTTCAGCATAAAAGTTTTCAGAGAAATGTTTCGTCAGGGAGAAAGAAGAGAAGAAGAGGTAAGCAACCCTCTCCTGCATCCGTAATGACCATCTTAGGCCTGGTCAACCCAGGTTTTTGAGTCATATGTACAGGATGGATTGGAGCCCAATTTAATCCATTTCCAAAACACTGAGCTGGACCCTTCGTTTTCTGTTTGATTTAAGGACAGAGAGGACACCATTATTTTGATGCCATAATAATTCCTAGGAATATATTATAAAATATTGCAAAATACGCTTTAAAGAAAATAAAACCAGCATGTGATTGGTGATAAGGATAAAGCAATATTTAATAAATATAGAGATGTATCCATCTAGTGTGGGTCCGTGATACTGCGCATATCGCTTTTTTGGAAATGTTAATAGCTTTTCTTTGACTGTTCTTTCAGAGCGGCAGTAGAACCACTTCTGGCAATAGTAGAAAAGTTGTCAATGCAAAAGGTAAACTTTATTTTCAGAAGTATTTCTATTTTGCATGTGGAAGAAGCAGGTACTGATCCCATATAGCTCCCATGCCCTGTATTCAGCATTCCCATACTTTATTATCAGCCCGCAGAGTGACCATGATACTGAGATTTCCAGCAGTCTTGCTAAGGCTGATGTAATCATGGAGAGGAAGGGCCAGACTGAGGCAGCTAAGGTGCAAGGGGCCAGGCTGTGTAGCCAGATCGCCATTCACAGTGGGAGGGGTCAGGACTATTGCAGCCATGATTGGTGAGACCATACTGTGACAGTATGTGGTCTGTGGGTGGGGACAGACCACCACAATCCTGGAGGGAGGGTTGCAGTCTGCTGAAACCATTTATGGAGAGGTAACCGCAGACTGTGTACTTTTGTGTATCTATACCAGGGTTGCTGACTGTTCCAGAATTTACAGGAGACTATTGGATTTTGGGCTAAGGCAGTGACTTAATGTAAATCACTGCCTCAGTCCTGAGCATTACAGAGAATGGGCAGGATTTAATTATATCAACCCCTGCCCATCCATAGTAAATGCTGGTAGGTGCTGTTAAGGGGCGGGGCTTAGGGCATGATTGACATCACTCCCCCCCCATGTGGATTTTGGTTTCTCCTGGGAGGTATAAACCAAAAGCCTGCAACCTTGATATATACAGTAAGTATATATATATATATCAGTAAGTGTGCAAATTGTTCTATTGTATATGATATAAAATGTTTTATTTTCCCGCAGAATTCTTACATTCAAACTTTGCAAAAATTGTTGAAAACAAACCTGACCTGGCTGGAATTCTGGATATCCTCTACTCTAAAGGTGAACTAGCCGGAGAAAAAATGGACTTGTTAATGTCTGTCAATGGTGAGGAACAGGTCAGGAGAACGCTTCTCATGATCATTAATAATGGACAGAAAAGTTGCCGGGAATTCATTCAGCTCCTGAATCACCACCATGCTTCTCTCATGGCAAAACTGATTTAAGGATGATGTAACGGAAAGCAGGAAGAGCGCCTTCTTCTATGTTGAAAGGGGGAGATATTTAAGCCGAACTTTGAAGTTATGACCTCAGCATGTGAGACACAAGTGCTGACCACTGAGCCACTGTTCAGCCCTAATATGCAAGCATACAACCAGCATCGTCTGGATCTGGGCCACTATTAACTAGGTCAAAAATTCTTTTCCAAACAAGTTTGATAACAGGGCAGAATCAATAAGTATTATATATAGCTCTCACATTAAAGAAATCTGAATGTCATATATAGTGTTACCTGTGCACTGTCCACTAGATGGCAGCAACATACAGTATCTGAGACTGGTTCATTATTGCAGAGATAATGATGGTTTTTATGTAGCTCCCAATGGATGTTACATTTGTTATAATTACATTACCGCTATGGTTCTCAATGATTTTGTGTGATTTGTAGTATGTAGCAGATTTTATATTAGCAAATAGCCCAAGACTCCTATGAAGTTAATATACAGAAGTTCTGATTAGAAAAATAAAATAACATTTTTAAAATGTGACATATAGCCTATGGCCTAGATTCCCACACAAAGCATAGTTTGATGGGGAGCTCTGGTTGCCGACAGTACACCCTCCAGAATACACAATCTTAACTTTTTTTTTGTACTTTTATTTTGTCATTAAGCGAGCCGGCATAGTACAGGGCTTGCTATTACTATGCCGGCTATTGATAATCATAAATATGTGAATGAGTTTTGGAATGCTGGGAAACCCATTCACATTTATGTTTATCAATGACCAATAGCCGGCATAGTAACAGCAAGCGCTGTACTATGCCGGCTTCCTTAGTTAAAAAGATTATGTATAAAAAGCTGCGGTTCCTTTACATTACATACAGGGAAAAGGGGATGTCGGCTCACTGCATGCACCAAAACCTTTGGTTCTGTCCCCTTAAGAGTGTGGCAAGATGTATACTCTCATGTAGGGCACCTATTGTGACCCATCTGTAATATTTCTTGTCAACCTCTTAACTAATTCCCAATTAGAGACCCATTAAGTGAGACTCCAGAAGCATCCAGCACCAGTTGACTGTACCATATGACTGGCAATGTATTATTACCCTTCACCTTTCTTCAGATCTCTATTTATGCCTACAGTTACAACACTGGGTCCAAGACATGATTAGATCTAGAAGAAAACCAATATTACTCAGACTGTGCGGGGCAGACTGTGGGGGTTTCATTATATAGGGGGGCAGACATTGTGGGGGTCTTATTATACAGGGAGGCAGACTGGTGGTTTCATTATTATGCAGGGGGCATACTGTGAGAGTCTCATTATACAGGGGGGTGCAGATTGTGGGGTGTCATTATTATACAGGGGGGCAAACTATGGTCTCAATATTATACAAGGGGGCGGACTGTGAGGGACTCATTATTATAAAGGGTGGCAGACTGGGGGTCTCATTATTATCCAGAGGGGCAGACTGTGGGTTGTCATTATTATACAGGGGGACATTCTGTGTGGTCTCAATATTATACGAGGGGGGGGGGGCAGACTGTGGGGTCTCATTATTATATAGGGGGGCAGACTGGGGGTCTATTGTTTATACTATTATACTGGGGACAGTGTTTAGGAAGAGCCTGGGGACAGTATGCAGGAAGAGGGGGCAGTATACAGGAAACATAGGATCTAGGACACACAAATTCTAGTAAAAAAAATTAAAAATTCTAATAGCGAATGGCCGTGTTTTAGACGAGCTCCTCCAGGCACCGGCCTCCCTGACATCTCCAGACGCGGTAAATTTGCTAAAATAGCACCAACTGGGGGCTCAGCATGTCAGGATGCCGATGTATACTGGCGGGTAAGCGAGGTCTTCACCTCCGGCTCCTAGCTCCCATTTTCCACCGAAGCTCAGGCCCTGGAACAAGAGGGCGCGCAGGGGCACACGCGGCGGGAGCGCGGTTCCAGACCCCCGCTGCAGACTCCCATGCTCTCCCCTGCATCCCTGCCTCGGATCCAACTCCCTGGCCATACCCCTTCTCACCATGGCTGACGCTCCTCTCGGTCTGGATTCCGTGTGTGCTGCGTCCCGCTGCGTCCCGCTGTGCCCTGACCATCAGGGCTTCTGGCCACACAGCAGCCCATAACCACTTGAGGCAACGACAGCTCCCCCCTCCTCTCCGGTGCGACCCGCCCCCCCCTTCCCCTGCTGCTTGGGACGACACTGCCTACAGCAGACCTGGGACACCAGTGTCCCAGCTCAGTGGGACTAAATTGCCCCTCTGGTGCATAAATACACCAGCTCAGCCATCACTGGACCCCCTGGACATAGTGCCTGGCTGGCCTGGGATTGTTCACTGTGCCGGCTCTTGCTTCCAGAGCCGGGTAGAGCAGCAAGCACTCACCCTCCTACCTCTTCAGAACTCCTTACCCTTCACTCACTGGTCTTTCTCCAAGCTTCCTACACCCTGCTGGACCAGTCAGAGCCCACATTCTGCCATCACTGACACCAGCATCATCTCACCAAACTTCCCCTTCGCCGTGCCTGAACAGGCAGCACCCACATCTCTACTTACCAGGGGTGTAACTACAAAAGGCTGGGCCCCAAAGCAAACCTTTCAACGGGCCCCCCCTATATAAAAATAAAATATATATGTATATATATGTTTGTATATATTCTATTTGGGGACCACATTATATATATAAATATATTTATATACAAACATGGGGATCCCAAACTGCAGTAGAATACATAAAAAACAATAAGAAACACAAAGTAAACCTGACTGTGGGTTCCATTTAAGGGATCTTGTTCACAGAAGCTCTAGACCTCTGACTCCTGAAAAGCCCGGGTAATCGGCAATGGGCACAGTGGGCCCCCTAGGGTTGCAGGCCCCATAGCTGCTGCTATGACTGCTATAGTGGTAGTTACGCCCATGCTACTTACCTGCTGCCCCTGTGATCCTCTAGCGTTGTGCCTTAAAAGACAGCTCCCATACCTCTGCTCGCCTGCCGACCCCAGGTCCTTTTTTACCGTGCCTGAACAGGCAGCACCTATTCTCCCACCCGCCTACCACTCCCCTGATCCTCACCCATCGTGCCTGAACAGGTAGCATCTATACCTCTATCTGCCAGACACTCCCACAGCCCTTTGCGTTGTGCCTGAACAAGCAGCACCTATTCCTCCACCTGCTTGTACCGCTTGGGGTGACCTGCGCCTCTTCTCACACCTGAACTATCCCCGATAAGTATATTACTCTCTGGTGCCTCACACTCCTCACTTCCCCCATAGCTTGACCCCCACTCTTACCCTTCCCCCTGTGTACCCTCATACGTCTGTGCACCCACATATGACGTTCTCATATAGCACCTGACCTCAGTTATGTGAGTTAATTGGACTACACTGGTGACCCGTCATCTCAACCTCCTGGGGCCCCACTCTTAGTCTGCAGCCTGTACTCCCTTCCCCGACCTGAGAAGGCTCATCCCAATCAGCTACTAGTGGTTAAGCCGCATATACCCTGGCCCCCATTCCGCTTCCCCTGGGTATGAAACGCTACTTAGTCCCACAGGAAGACCTGATAATGGGCAGGGCCCGCACTACCAAATCCACTCCGGGGACGGTAAAGGCTACCTCCCCTTCCCCTAACATGTCCGCCACATCCACCACCTCCCTATCTGGTGCCTACCACCCGCCACCCTCCCAGGTGGAAATCGCTAGGGAACTTTCCCTCCACCTACTGTCTCTCTTGGAACAGAAATTGCTCCCCGCTTTTGTTACCCGTTTCAATGTTCCTTTGTCTATTACATTTACTGTTTCACATTGTTTTGTTCAGTTCACTCAGCCTCTATCTAATCTATACACACTGTACCCCCTCCACTAATACCATCAACTTCATGTGCAGGTATCCACCGCCTTTGATGCCTATACTGCTGACCCCACAGACGATAATCACGAGGCTTCGTGACTATCCGCCAGCTCTTAGAAAGTCTGCTCTCCTCCCTAGCCCATCTGCATGTTGATTACGCAAAGAGCAAATTTTATCGCTGGGGGAATAAATCAGGCAAGCTTCTGGCCAACGTCGTCAAGCAGCAGCGGCGTAAACACACTGTACTTTCCATCATGAATCTGCACACCCGCGCCATAGCCATGTCCCTGACGGATATCCAATCGGAGTTCCACAACTACTTTACCGCCCTGTACACCGCTACCCCGAATTTTAGCGACCTTCCTTCAGACTTGTTTCACAAAATTGACTTACCTTCTTACTGTCGGACCAGCGGGAACTACTGGAATTCACGATCACGGAGGAAAAGGTCTCTGCTGCCATCTCCTCTAAAAATCCCGCAGAATTCTATAAGAATCTCAAGTTGGAGCTCACGCCTACTCTCACAGCTCTCTTCAATACCCTACATTCCACATGTCCTAATTACCTGACCTTCAACCAGGCACATACTGTAGTACTGCCTAAGCCAAATAAGCCAACCAACTTGGTATCCTCGTATAGACCCATAACACTGCTCAACCAGGACTACAAGCTCCTCGCCAAAATAATGGCTAATCGCCTACAGTCCATACTACCCTGCCTGCTAACTCCACACCAGTTTGGCTTTGTCCACAGAAGACACTCAGTAAAGGCAGTAAGAACCGCCATAGCAGCCATCATCGCCTCTAATAAAGCTGACCGACTCCGCACCCCGCAACTACTGCTTAGCCTTGATGCAAAAAAGGCATTTGACCAGGCATTTGACCAAGTATCATGCAAGACATCTTTCGTACACGAGAATTTGCGAATTTAATCAGGTTCCTGTACACCGCCCCTTCCACATCTCTCTTAATAAACCGCAATGGAGGCCCGCCTATGAAGATGACTCGTAGCACTAGACGGATGCCTGTTATCCCCCTTTTATTCAACTTAGCGCTGGACCCTCTCCTTCGCCTACTACAAGACTCACCTAATTTTCCCGGTATCTCCGTGGGCACCAGGACAATCAAAATCACAGCCTTAGCAGACCACCTCCTACTCTATGTGTCCAACCCCTCCGCCTCTCACCATATTATATTGGAAGTGATACGCGAGTTTGGCCTCATCTATGGCTTCTCAATAAATCAGGCCAAGTCTGTGGCACTATGGTTAGGGCCGGGACTTCGACCCCACTGGTATGTCAATTTCCGGATCAGTTGGGCAAAGCCTTCGATGACGTACCTCGGCATCCACCTCTCCAAAAATCCACATGCTCTATACAACCTCAACATGAGAGACCTAATACTAGAAGCACCTCCTTGTCCAGATGGCATAACCTTCCACAAACTTACTCGGGCAGGCTGAACTTAATAAAGATGGTGACCTTCCCAAAGCTCTTATAAGCCCTCCAAATGCTACCCATTACCCTACCACCTAGTGACGAGCGTATACTCAACAGAGCGTTTCGTGCGTTCATCTGGCAAGGGAAACGCTCTAGGTTTGCTCTGGCCAAGCTCCAGCAAAGCAAGACGAATAGGGGCCTTAACCTCCCGAACCTGCAACTATACAGCCATGTGTGTCACCTCCGCTATATTCGAGATTGGCTCTACAACACGGATTACTATACCACCTCTGATCTGGATGGCGCCTTCCTTGATCCCCTCTCTCTTGCCACCTTCCTACACACTAGTCGTCACCAATTATCCCAAGATACTCAACAAAATACCATGCTGATGGCTACCTGGTCTTCTAGGACAGCAATGCGCAAAAAAAAGAAGCTGCAACCTGATATCTCAGTATTTCTCCCTCTACAGGGCAACCCTGATTTCCAAAATGGTCAAGCAAATTATTCCTTCAAGAGTTGGGTATCTCAGCACCTCACCACTATCAGACACCTGCTCTCACCACACACAAGGTCCTTAAAAACATGCTCTCAGATTGTGGAATCCTATAACTTACCACTTGTGCACTCCTTGGCGGTTCATCAAGCATAACTCATTTTACAGACCAGGACTGGCAAAACAACCTGGATAGGACGATATCCCGCCCACCAAGCGAAGGAAATAATCTCCTGCCACTACTCAGTCCTGAGAGAACCTCTAAATCATGCCTCTATCCCAGGAGGCATTTCCGTTTGGCTGCAACACTTCTCATCCCTCACGATGGACGATGTCCTGAACACCTTGTCATTCTCCCACAGGACCCTGAAAGCCAGTACGTACAGCGAAATGTTGCTCAATGTTAGGGGATATCTTTCTCCAGATCACAGGTACACGATGGGACTTACGGATTCCCATAACTGCCTGAAGTGTGGACACCCACAGGCTAAACTGATGCACTGTTTCTGGTACTGCCCCCACATCCGCAAATTCTGGAAACAAGTCCACAGATTCTCCTCCAGCTACTTGATGGACGCACTCCCTTTCAGCCCAGAATGGTTGCAAAAACCTCTAGACGGATGTCGGTTGTGATATCAGCGGTGGCCCGTAACTGCATTCTGCAACATTTGGATTCCCCCCAGACCTCCAAACATAACCATATTCAAAGACAAGCTTTACTATGTTTTCAGAATGGAATGGCTGGAGGCCACTTTGCATAAGGAATCTTTGGTTAAAGCACACTTCATTCTATGGGACAGATTCATAACCACCGATCCCTATTCAGACCCAAATCCACTTATGCTTCCGAGCCACGGTCTAGTATAATACCCGCTCCTTGTTAGGAGATCCCACCATACCAGGGTTGAGCGATTGAATAGAATACTGATATATGACACGCTAGGCCAGACTTGTCTAGATTGGACTATGAAAATGTATATGTGTATAGTTGGTGGACGTGAGGAAACACTCATTTATTGTACTTGATTAATTATTGTACATTGTTTCAATAAAAAAAAAAATTCTAATAGCAAAAATAAAATTTTCAGGGGTTTTCAGGGGGGTAATGGAGTGGGGTTAGTGTCTAGGAATCTCTAGAAGAAAAGGTGGTAACCCTAGATAGCAGTCATATAGACTGCTACTACACATGAGTCACCTAAGGCAGGGGTATAGAAGCATAAGCATTTTCCGCACGAGAGGGGGCCGACCGGGAAAGTTCACTCCCCTCTCACGCAAACTGAGTACTAGCAGAAACGATGATCCGGTTCAGGGAGTTCTCCTTTGGGCTTAAATTGGACATTATTGATCTAGAATAGTCTGAATCCAATTTATATAGTGTATTGTTACTTTAGAATTTCCTTTAAATGAATATAAATTTACCCATACAAATAGATTTTATATATATATATATATATATATATATATATATATATATATATATATATATATATATATATATATAAATATAATAATAATAATAATAATAAATAATAATTTTATATATATATTTCTTTTTTATTTCTTTTATTTTTTTTTCTTATGCTGATGAGAGCTAAAAGATTACTATCTCTGTCTGTGTCTACTTTATTCTGATGTAAAATTTAATAACTTCTTTGCAACGATTTCTCAAAAGAAGAAACTTTAAAATCTTCTTTATCTTGTTTACCAGATAGCTCTCAGGTTTATTAATACCACTGGTAATTTCTGCTCATTGCTCTGGAGCCCTGATTATAAGGATAAGAAAATAATGAAAAGGTTGGAGAGGCTTGGGATCGCTGAAGGCACAGAGGGCTGATCTATAACACCCAAACCAGAACAAGCGCTGAGATAAACAACACACACCACAGTTTCAATTTTGTTATTTTAATATAATTGGCAGATGTAAGCTCCGAGAACTTCATGCACCTGTGATCTCTGTCCCAGGGGTCCTGGGAAGAAACGCCTGTTGTAATTAAACATAAACTAGTCAGCCAGGATGGTGGCTCAGTGCACTGCTGTCAGGGAAACTTGAATCTCTCAGGACCTGGCTATTACTAAGATGAGTCTATGATGAAGCCACTGTTCTAATATTATATGTTAGTTTTTACATACAGCTATGAGACATTAGAAACCTCTTTACCAAGCTGGTAAATCTCCATTAATTCTCTGGTACAATTAAATTTTCTTTTGAATATATGATTTCTGACAGCCCGTAAGCAAGAAGTTCAACTTGCAAAAGATAACAATAAATATTTGATTGGGTTGAGATGAACGCCAATAAACAGGGGTAAAAAAAAACCCTAACCTGTTCCTTGTTTTTTGTTCAGCAGTGAATAATTATTTGTGTGATATGACCTAAGGAAACAAACACATTTCATGCAAAAAATAAAAATAATAATAATAAAAAAAAACTTAAATGCATTTGCAATGCATTTGCTGATACAGAGGTGAGCATGGGATTTTGCATACAGAAGAGAACAGAAGCTGCAACTGCCTACAATCTCAAAGATATTCTGTGAAAGGGAATGGGAGAAGACACATAGGACTTCACTAAAACAAATCCTGCAATTGATAATTAGGGTAGGGCTGCTGAACTAGAACCATCCCCCCGCCACTTTCACCTCTTACTCCCCCTTAGTACTCCCAATGTAACTCTATGGGCGGCATGTGCTGAAGCTCTATCTCTGAAAACAAGCAAACTACACATGTGATATGTGGTGAGCAGAGATTGGGCTACTTCTTTCAACATGAGACAGTCCTGCTGGTAATGTGTTGCTGTTTGGGAGATACAGCGTCCTGTCTCACGTTATAACTCGAGAACCAAGCAACCCACAGAGATGCCATTTGAGGGCTATGGAGACCTGACCCGGATTAGTGAGCGTGAGAAATTTCAGCTGGATTGGTTTTGGGGTTCAGAGGGTACAGCTGCTCCCAATGTAAGTCTATGGGCGGCATGTGCTGAAACTATAACTGCTGAAACCAAGCAAACTACATTAAACAGCTGCACATCACACCCATGTCACCAGGCAGCCAGACATACCTTATTTACTTACCTAAAATAAACACACGGACAACAATGGCTGTATTTAAAAAGGGACCATGGATTTATTTAAATTTAAATTAATTAATTGAATGGGCTGAATTATTAATTAAATGCTAATAATTGACCTAATGATTAACCTAAACAAAATATAATGAACTAGGTGGCCCAATAGCAGATTAAACCAGAGGGTCAGCAGAACCACTTACCAAGAGGTCACTCTTGCCTTGACCTCTTAACCTTTTTACTCGGTCCTACGGCAACACTCGACCCGTCATACTCTGACCATCCCAGTACCTATAAGGTGGTCACCTACTGGGCACCAACCGCTAAGATGTAATGCTCTGCCCTCCGGGTTGTGCTGCTCTTGGACCAGCCAAACCTCCATACCATAAAATGGTTATCTGCATGCGCAAAACGCTCATCTGCTGACCCCCCTCACTGCTACCTCCACAGTGCCATCACACCCTCGCCATCTAGCAAGATTCAAGAACCTTAAAAATATCCTGAACAAAGATAATATTCCCCCGGTCAGAAAGGTGCACACCGCACTTCTTGTAACTCCCTGGGGAATCACGCAGCGAGTTAGGGTGTGGAACATCCGAACCCCCGGACAGGGCGACCAGCTTGACCAAGGAAGAATTAAACTTCTTGCACTTGTGCTCAATGTGCGACACATTTCTACCCCCTCCAGACAAGCTGGACCAGAGGAAATGGACACGTGGGAAGTTAAGATGCAAGGCCCTGATGTTGCGTTTCATGGAGAGCTCTAAATCTCAGAAGGACCTAGCAACTAAATCATTCTCCCCTAGATGAAGAACCACCACCTCTGGCTGGCCGAAAACCGCAAAAGCCCAGGGAAGAAAATGACCAAAGAGTTCCCACTGGAGCCAGCGGAACCCAAGCCAGCTGACATTCCAACCAGGGGAAGGTGACAGGGAGTGACTACCCGTAACCATTTGGCCAACCAAATATATATATGAGGGTCCTACGATCTAGGCACACCAGGACCCCGCGCAAGGACTTAAGGAAAGAAAGACACACCATAACACTAATTTAAACCCTCATGAACAACTACTCACGTGAATACCTAACCCATGGCTTAATGATCATCTTACCCAAACTCCTAACTTAACGCTTATGTCAACATACTAAGTAGCACTTATCTTAACGCTATTTCTTACAGCCTACTTGTTTCAACTTAACTTAACTTATCTTATCTTAGCGCAATGCTTTGATCACCATTGACCATCTCCCCTCCAAGGCTGCGGAAGTCGCCAAACTTATGCGTACCATAAAGTTTCGCATCCATACTTGAATCCTTAGTGCGTTTGCTGGAGGCTACCAATTCACACACCCTGAAGCATAAGAGTAAGCTCAAGAGAAGGCAAAGGCCGACGCTATCACTGCAGGTAGGGAATCCAGCAAACGCAAGTCAATAGGGTGCCTTGTATCCTCCCCTATGGGCCGAATTCGGCCCCAGCCCTTCATGACCTTTTGCAAGGGGTCACCAGAAAAGTCTGGCAATCCATTGAGCACTGAAAAGTGAGACATACCTGCCAAGAATGAAGACATACTGGCAAAAGACCTACCTGCTGTGAACTCCTGCCAAACCCATCCTAAAAGGAGACCCGATGTTCGTGGACTGCCGCAAATAAAGGTTCCATTCGGACCTGGTGCGATGATAGACTCTCAATGTCGCAGGAACCTGGGAGGAGTGGGCCAGAGCCACTAAGCCAGATTCACGAGCTGCCAGAGATGTAAAGGGCATAACAAACCAGTCGCCTCAGCTCCAGGCACCAACTCCCGAAACCTATCCTACTCCCCCCTAGACCAAGCATCCGCAACGTTGTTGTCAACACCAGGTACATGTTTAGCCACGGAAAGTGATATTATGACGTAGACATGTAAGGACCAGGAATCGAAACAGGCTGATGGCCGGGGGAGAGGATGACCTCTGTCCGTTAATGGCCTAAACCACCCCCATATTGTCGCACCAGAATGTGGCACGTAAGATTGTCACAAAGTAATGAGAGAACCTCACACCTGTCGTTGCCCTCTGCAGGCGGCTGCAATAAACCCTGCCCATCAGGATCACCCTATAGGCAAAATTCAGCAGGCCCAACAGAGACTGGACCTTTTGCAGAATTACCTTCCTCCGGGAGCCAACATCCACTAACACCATCCGTAGTCGAACCACCTAGTTGCCGTGAAGGCAGAAAACCCAGATGGCCGCATCAATCTCCATCCCTAGGTAGGAGAGGCATGTCGTGGGACCTTAATGGACTATGGGGAGATCTCTGAGACTAAACTTTGGGATGGGAGAAATGGGATGCCTACAGCAACCAATCAGACTTATACTCATATTCTTCAGTATGAAACTGAGAACTAAAATCACATTGGTTGCAACATCCACCACTTTTCGAATCCCACAGTTTAATAAATTTAGGCCACGCAGCAAAATGATAAACTGCTTGTGTTTACTATGGCTGAGCTCTGTAAAATTGAGGGACTGAGGCAGTGATTTACATTAATGACACTACCTTAGCCCAGGTCCCTGGTGACTTGATCAAAATCCGGAGTATCCCGGAGATTCAGCAACCCTGACACATCATGTGGTATTTACATGGATTGCTATGGAAACAACAGTGTTCCATTGCGATCCGTGCTTTGTAAATGCTACAATGTTAATTTTCAGGTGATAATGCCACACTGAAAAGTTGGGTATTTAAATGAGAGAAGGGGCGAGGAATACCCTCTCATTTAAATATGGTGGATTTGTAAGCTGATTGATGCAGAACTTGTGCGTGAATCTGTCAGCCTTTTAGACGATTTGCGATCGGCATTACAGAGCGCAATCACCTGGTTTCAAGGCGGATGCGTGAAGATGAATCAAGGTCACTAACAAATCTAACTCTCTGCATCTCTCCAGCTCAATCCCTAAAATAGACCTCTACTTTCTGGTGAATTTTCACACATTTAATAAGACCTTTTCTCCCACATTCTTACTTTTTACCACTCTTTACTGTTCCCACATCCCACTGTGCCTTCCCTCAGCCTTCTGCAACACACACCTAACTGCCATCTATAAAATGACCTTCTCGCGTCTCGCTCCTCCTCCTTGTCCAAGTGCCCATAAGTACTAAGGCCTAAATTTACTAAGCAGAGAGCATTGAAAAGTGGGGGCGTTGCCCATAGCAACCAATCAGATTGAAGCTGTATGTAAAATAAAACTGAGAGCTTTAATATGATTGGTTGTTATGGGCAACATCCCCACTTTTCGATCTCCATGCTTAGTAAATGTAGGCCTAAGTCTTGCCCCCACGACACTTATCAGAGCCAGGGATTGGATATGATAAAGGCTGCCCCAGGGCCAGTGCTGTGTCTCTGGCACCCTAGGCAAGACATAGCACAGCCCCTACCACCAACCATTCAACATCACTCTGGTACAAATTGATCTTTGTCTCATCTGCCCATTGGGTGGTGTTTTTGGCAAACTCTAATCTGATATTACTGCTTTTGTGTCTCACCAATGGTTTACATCTTGTGGTGAACCCTCTATATTCACTCTTGTGAAGTCTTCTCTTGATTGTTGACTTTGACACATATACACCTACCTCCTGGAGAGTGTTTACTTGATTTGGTCAACTTTTGTAAAGGGGTCTCCTCACCAGGGAAACAAATCTTCTGTCAGTCCCCACAGTTGTTTTACGTGGTAAACAGTTGATTTGGCTACACCTGATGTTTTTAATATGTCTTTGATGGGTTTGTTATGATTTTTCTTTTTCTAATGATGACTTGCTTCACTGATAATGAAAGCTCTTTGGATCTCATAGTCGACAGCAACAGATTTCAAATGCAAATATCCAGACCTTTTACCTGCTTAATTGATGATGAAATAATGAGGGAATTGCCCACCCCTGTCTATAAAATAATTTTCATCGTCGATAGTTCCATTACTTTTGGTCCCTAAAAACGTGTGAGGCACATATAGAAACCTTTGTAATTACTACACAGTTCACCTGATTTGGATGTAAATACCCTCAAATTTCAGCTGAAATTCTGCAGTTATATCACATCTTGTATCTTTCATTTCAAAACCATTGATGGTGGTGTATAGAGCCCAAAATATGAGAATTGTGCCGATGTGCTAATATTTATGGACCTGACTGTATTTTGATATTGACCTATAGTTACCATGGCGAGTAGGATCTTTATCATGTTTAGTTATAACGATTATGACACAACAGGTTCTTTTTATGGAGAAGGAAACTCAGAAACAGGGTAAAACAATTTNTTATATTTATTATGCAGACTTCTACAGAATAAAATCAACCACAGCATTTTAGTTACTAACCAGTTGAACAAATCTTAACAGGTTACAAAGCTGGACATATAAGCAATTCTAAGTACAGCAAGCAGCATATTACAAATGGTCAATTCATTTAAAGAATCAAGGATTATACACTCAATAACAGATATAAATTAGAGCATTGCTCATGAAGAACAGGACAGAATGTTTATTCAACCAATATCTTTCAGTAACTCTGAGATATATCCAATGAACACGGTGGTGTGCACACTATTAATGGATAACTTAAATTATAACTATCTGTTTCCAGCCGCTTGGTAAGTATTTCCAGGATGATCACGGTGGTATAAGAAGATTTACGGGGAACTTGTAGTATAACCATATATTTCCAGCTGTTTGGTAAGTATTTCCAAGATAATCACGGTGGTATAAGAAGATTTACGGGGAACTTGTAGTATAACCATATATTTCCAGCTGTTTGGTAAGTATTTCCAGGATAATCACGGTGGTATAA
>JABWIB010000135.1:32496-44189 GCA_016617825.1 Platyplectrum ornatum | reverse complement strand
TGTACCTGGTTATATCTCTTCTATCATATCCCCCTCTCCCTCCTGTACCTGGTTATATCTCTTCTATCATATCCCCCTCTCCCTCCTGTACTTGGTTATACCCCTTCTATCATATACAGTACTACACTCTCTCTTGTATCAACTCCTGTACCTGGTTATAACCTAGAATGGATGGGATGTAATATTAAATATTCCAATACAAATGGCGGTATTAAGAGTATCAACAATATCATTCTTCATGTTTACATCATTAAATTGCTTTTAAATGGTCCCTTTTAATTTAATTTAATTAAAATACATTCAGAAATTTGTTTTAGAAGTGTTTCATTTATTAATATTCAGTTATTACATCAGGATACTTGTGAATAAGGCCACTCACTTTTGTAAATAGACATCTTAGACATATATTAAACAAGTGTCTGTTATTACTTTAAAGTTGTAATATAATATTCAGAAGGTTTTAAATATATTTATTATATTGTTATGTATTTTCATTTTTCTTGTAGATTATATATCCCTTTATTTACAGTATAGTTTTTTTCTATGCAGGGCAGTTCTGATTACATCACACTGATAATATAACTAAGTAAGATTATATAAACAAATGTTTGACTACAGCTGGCCATTCACCAGAACGATTCTCATTCTGATTCTGCAATTTTTGACGATCGTTCAAAATATTGTTCTACTGTGTGGTGCCGATTTTTGCAGAAAATGAAATCCAGTCGTACATAAACTGGTTGTATGACAATATGATCTTTTCAAAATTACCGATATTGGGTATGGGATATGGGCATTTCATATATTGATTAAACATTTTTAACATATTTTGTGTAATTGAAAAGCAAAGAATCTTACCTCCATGAACGTTCAGAAAAATTAGAGCACAATAAAAGCTAAACTAATGATTTTGAAGCTGAATTGTAAGGCTGTAAGTTTTAATTGTAAGGTTTACAACAATTCCTGTATGGGTAAGATATTTGACACGCTCGTCAAGGGATAAATCATATAAATCATGATGTGATTGTTCTGGTGATTGGCCAGCTTAAGGTTCATAAATGTTGAAAATAAGAGGAAAAGGATATGCAAAGTTTCACCTTTGCAAAACCATGCAGAACTGCAGGGGACATACATTTTAACTATTTCAAACATAATTATAGTTGAGAAATGATGGAACTGATCAGAGATTAAAATTTATGAACATCATGAGGAGACTACCTATATTAATAATCTCCATATTTATTCATATATGAAATACTGTTATACATGCATATACATTGTTAATTAATCCAGTGTATCTGCAGTGCTTTATATTCACCAGCATGGCATTCTACTTCTGCATATAAAATTACATATTTGACAATGACCACAAGATGTCAGTGTAACATTACATGACTTACAATATTCTTTTCCAACAGCAGACTGTGAAGTTTGGTCTACGTTTAAGATGTCAGTTGGTATATTATATACAGTGTTTTTTTTATTTATATATCAATGAAAAAAAAAATTGACTTTCTTAAATGTATACATGTTTAGCAAAGAATGGTAATTGAATAAGCTTTAATAGGCTGGATCCAGACATTATATACTGCTTTGCTCTGAGTTCATTAGCGATTAAGATTCGACACCCATCCTCTATCCTTTGCAAAGTCATGTGTGGTCTTCTCTCACACTCAAGGGACTTTGATTATGTTTATACTATAATAATAGTAATAATAAAAATAATTATATACAAATGTGATATTTAGGGCTAAATTTACTAAACAGGGAGCTTGAAAAGCAGGGAAGTTGCCCATAGCAACAAATCAGTTTCATTTTACACAATGGAAAATGTGAGCTCCCTGCTTTTAAATCTCCCTGCAATCTCCCTACTTAGTAAATTTCCCCCTTAGAATGTTTCCAAAATGCCGCCATGGGGATGAATTTATCCTGAAAACAAGCTAATATGATTTCACGCCATGCTGTCAGTAACTTGCAGTTCCAATAGTAACAACTAGGATAACCTGTTTGCTGTTACGCATTAGTGCAGCCTGTTGACAGATTTCCCATAAACTTCATGCATATGCATTCTGCGTCATGGCAGTATTTTAAACATTTTAGGGGTATATTTACTATGCAGTGAGATTGGAAAGTGGGGATGTTGCCTATAGCAACAAATCAGATTCAAGCTCTCGGTTTCATTTTACACACTGGAGAATGTGACCTCAAATCTGTTGTTATGGCCAACATCCCCACTTTTCAGTCTCACTTCAATGTCACCACTTAGTAAATTTAGGCCCTAGAATCTGATTAGTTGCTACAGCAGCCTTTGGAGTTGGTTTAGAAAATCTATCTCCCTATTATGAATAGTTTGAGAACCCTCTTATTTTCTACAGATGTTAGGCAAAATCTTTTGAAATCCTCTTGTTAGCCCTGATTTTACCTCCTTGTTCCTTAGACTATAAATGATTGGATTAAAGAATGGAGTGAACATAGCATATACAAGGGCAAACATTTTATCATAGTCTACAGAGTGTCCACCCTTTGGTACAGCATAAACAATGCAAGCTGCTCCATAAAAGAGCGTCACCACCGTCAAGTGCGATGAACAGGTGGAGAAAGCCTTCTTCCTACCCTTGTTGGTCTTCATCTTTACAACCGAAATTATAATATTAATATACATGATGATGACAATTGCAAGGTTGAACATTGTCGTGAAGCCACCAACACAGCGATTTATAATGACAGTGATTGTTATATCACCACACGCCAGACTCAGCAGCGGTGCTAAATCACAGAAGTAATGATTAACATAATATCTTCCACAAAATGGAACCAGTGATGTCAATGTCATGGGAATTATGGCCATTAAAAACCCAGCCAGCCAACACATCAAGGCTATGCGTTTGCATATTCTGTCACTCATCATGGCACTGTATCTGAGTGGTCTACATATGGCCACAAATCGGTCAATGGCCATCAAAGCTAAAAGGTTACACTCAGTGATGCCCAGGCTGTGGAACATGTAGATCTGGGCAAAACACCAATGGAAAGAGATACTCTTATCTTTGGTCACCAACATAGCCAAGAGTTTGGGAGTGGTGACAGATACATACCATATCTCCAGAAATGAAAGGTTGGTGATGAAGAAATACATGGGAGTATGGAGACTGCTTTGATGATACACCACCAAAATGATCAACATGTTTCCAGTAAAAGTGAGAAAATATATGATGAAAAAGAATATAAACATATAAAGACTGTACTTCTCAAAGTTTGTAAATCCTTGTAATAGAAAATAATTAAAATGTGTTTCATTCAATGTCTCCATGGCATGAATTTCTGAATTTACCAGGAGAGACTGGTATTTCTTCATTGATTAACCTGTTATTAATAAAGACACAGTTATATTTGACATATATTTTCTTCTAATTAAAATTGTAAGCTTGATTTTTTTAATGACGTTTTTGAAACATGCGAGGGCACCATGTGATCCACTATTAGGCATTAATAATAATAATAATAATAATAATAACAATAGTAGTAGTAATAATACTAATAAAAATTGTATTAAATCGAATAAAAAATAGAAATAGAAGTAATCACCATTATTTTATTTTTAGGATCTTCAGTAAATTTAACATTTTATAACTACCTATTTATTAATTACAATTGATACTTAAAAATAGTTTTATACATAACAGAAAAACATTATTATACACATTATATGTTTCTTTTTTTTAAATTAGGAAGATATGTTGACCCAACTAGAATTTGGGTACTAATATGATTGTATAAAAATCTATTATACACAATACATGCTAATTATTAGGATTAATAATATATTTTGTGTTTCATTAACATTTCAATCTTCTTTTGGAAACACATACAGTACAAATAATATAGAACTAATATTAAGTCTGTTATAGCTAACTACTACTACTACTAATAAGTCTTTTAAGAAAAAAACAGTGGTAAGTACAAGATGGGATACATACAAGTGATATAAAAAGTAGTCATTCAGTTACATTTGCAGGATCACTCCACTACTATTTATAAGTGTTGGTTATGCTTTGTGGTAGAAATCTCTGTTAATTTGCAAAGCTAACTTACAATGTATAGGTTAAAAAAAAATCAAAAACAAAGCAAAAACTAAAGAGCTTATTTGTAGTGAAACAAACATCCATCCATTGGTCCCATGTACCTTTGTCAGCCTGGGCTTAGACATGTCCTGTAACTGGTTTAAATAACCAAAATCAAAATATAATATTAAGGCCTGATTTGTGCTCAATTGAGTGAAAACATCCCTTATTGTAAAGGCTCTTAACTAGTGAGCAGCAGTTTTCTGGACACATACAGCACGAAAAGCCAAAAATGTATTACACTGTGGTGTGTTGTCTTGTTTGCCTGAATGTTTTATTGTTAGAGGCCAATCTTCCAAAAAACTAGAATAATGAAGAAACCGTGAATATTTAATTACAACCTGCAAGAGGGTACATAGAAGCACCTTCTAACGTGTATAATACTACTACATTTTGTGTTTTAAAATAAATTGCAAACCTTTCTAAATTATTGGGTAACTAACTTGATATAATACATTTATATTTAAAGACAAATGAACAATATTTAAAGACAAATTAAATATGTCACATATTAATAAAGATACAGGTTCCATAATTTTAAAGCAGTAAATACAATATTTACCTTAATTAAAAGGTTGGTTAAATTCTCAAAATGTCATTTTCTTTGGTGGTTTGGTGTTATATGACAATTATATTTGAATTACGTAGACACCAGGCTTCCAGGCTTTACAACAACTGCTCCAAGAGCATAATAAATTGTCACTATAATTATACTGGCTGTTTCTATAGACCATAATATAATAAATATTCACCTGTAATTGCTCCAAAGAAAATGCCTTTAGGGTGATTTTAATTAATAGTGAAAAACATTAATGGTAAACCCTAATTTAATGTTGAACTACAAATGAGCGATAAATAAATATTTTGTTTAAAGGTAATTTCTGTAATGTATCCCTCAAAAATTATATATATATATATATATATATATATATATATATATATATATATATATATATAATAAAATATAAAATGGTGAAATAATTATTGAGCAATTAGTGTTAAATGTACCCACCTTTTGTCAATCTAACTGCGCAAATAAGCAACAATAGGGACAAGTGAACTATTTATATAATGGGATGACAATTAATTAAAATCACCCATATACGCATATATGTTGCTTGTTTGCATATCATGGGAATTTAACAATGGCGATGACATGACTGCAATAAAAATGTATATTAATTAATCCCCTGAGCCTTGTTAAAACGTATTATGTATAAAATATACTATATTTGTATAAATAATGACATTAACATATATTTATGATAAAGAGTCACATGTAAGAGTTTATTTTGTTATAATAATATATTTGCATAAATAAATGATTACAGATAACAGAAATATGTAACAAAATATTGCATTTAATTATTTACTCATGAAAACCCAAGTTATATTTTCAGTTTTGTAATAATAACATGTAATCATCAATAAGTCATTAAGTAAATTCTAGGTGTTATATGAACAAAAGTTATCATGGAATTAATTCGAAGCAGAATGATTGCTTGGGAGACCCAAACATAGAGGCCTACAAATATCACCATTGGTGGTGGTGAGGAGGCTATGAATAGTTACCAGTTGAGTAATGGTAAGAGGAAAGGTGTGTGTAGTGCATCAAATAGTCCCATCAGGGTTCTTTGCCTTTTATGCAGGAATTGAAGCCAGGTTCCTTGTATTTTCAGCATTGATTAGGCATACCATTGATTGGATAGGTAAATGAACAATAGAAGCAAATTCTAGCTATTAGTTTATACTAGAGGTGAGCTGTGAAAGCAGAAAGATCTAGTATAGTTGAAGGTGCTTCTTTAGGTACATTAAATAAATAATGTAAAGATAACAACAGTATAGGTCAGAGAAAGGTTATAAATAAGGAACAACAATAACAGTAAGTACAGTATGAATAAAGAGAGGAGCTAAGACATAAATACATAGATGACATTTGATATTGGGTACAGAGTGACATTATTGATGATGGTATAAATTCAAAATCCCACCCCCACAGAGCTAAAATAAACAAGTCAGCTGAAGCAATATAGGGCATAGATTCTCAACTGCCTAGCAAAAGACACAGTTGTGATCCTGACAGAAATTATGTTGTGTACCACCGTGCATTTTTTTCAAAGGCATCAAAAGCCGCACAGCGAAACACGTGTTAGGCAGTGCTGTGCACGAGCTCCCTCCTGTAACTAGAACTGTGGTATGGTATATCGCACATTGCCACGATGCAGGACAACATTACAATACTATACTAATAGCAGCTGTCTCCGCTCCTCCCAATACTTATGTACAGGTTCTAAGTTCATGAGGCATATGAATGAGTTTGTAGTGTTATACTATGTGGGTGCTCTGATGTTTAAAAGGCATCCAATTACAAAATAAAACATCAATTTCAAATCATACTTTATTATTTAATCAGCTGCTATTTAATATTGCCGGTATGAAGTTATACCAGGAATTTCCCTTTAAACCTGTGATTGTATCATACAGTAAAAGGAAGTGTATTATAATTAATGAAGTCCTGCAACAGCTATTTGTAATTTTAAACTCTTTTTTTTTCAGTGTGTTACACGCTGTTACGTCTATTTGTTATTTTAATATATTCGTCAAGCTTCACATCTATATTTGTTGTATATTAATAAAATGTGATTTTTATTTTTTTATATTTTTTTATATTTTCTGATAGCCACACTCTATTGTGCCTGTTTAGGTTTGATTAAACATTTTTCCCCAGAATTTTTCTTGGGAATATTGCTGGCTGGCATTATGAACCTCTGTGCAGAACAGCCTCTTTATGCGCTTAAAAATCTTATGGAAACATACCGTATCAATAATCTGCAAAACAACAGATTGGCAAATCTGTTTATGTAGTCCATCCAGCTTCTGTATTAAGTGTGGTCATCTCCTCATTGCCAGTATTGTTATCATCTATCAAGGATGGGGCAGGTGATTTTTCCACTATAAACCTGGTGAAATTTGTGTACAAATAAAAATACAAAGAATACTCCTTTTATAGTATATGTAGATCTCTAATCTAAAATTTTGAAATAAAGTTTATTAAAGTTTAAAAACCAATTTTCTCTATTTTTACTGTACTCAGTAAATCACATTTGGTAACAAAGAGTCTCCTCTTTAATGTGTCCCAATTTCACCCAAAAGCACCTATATTACAAACCAGAATCCCGTTTGTGGCTGGACCAGTGACATAAAATTTGTGTAAAGTATAACCTATAATCAGTGTTAGAATGCTATTACTATGAATTTCTTTTGTGTGTACATATTTTCTGTGTACTTTGTGTATTTTTTCTAATGATTTTCCTGATATGTAAACATCAGTTGTATGACTTTTGTGAGTGCAATTTTGACTTCTTTATTCCTCAGACTGTATATGACTGGGTTGAGTAACGGGGTAAACATGGCATATACAAGAGCTAACATCTTGTCGTAGGTTGCAGAACGTTCT
The DNA here is from genome assembly GCA_016617825.1 of Platyplectrum ornatum. Taxonomy (NCBI): domain Eukaryota; kingdom Metazoa; phylum Chordata; class Amphibia; order Anura; family Limnodynastidae; genus Platyplectrum; species Platyplectrum ornatum. Next base: position 36,611 of record JABWIB010000135.1, on the reverse strand, counting down.
GCATTGGGGCTGGCGTAGACTGTAAAAGCGGTGCTATAAAATAAAATGACAACAGTGATGTGAGAGGAACAGGTAGAGAAAGCTCGGCTTCTGCCCGTGTTGGTCTTAATCCTCATAACGGTGAATATAATATTAACGTACATTGCTAGGATCAATAGGAAATTAAACATGGTGGCAAAACCAATGACACTTCCATTAACGACATTGTTGAGAGATGTGCTTCTACAGGCCAAGCGTAGTAGGGGTNCTAGATCACAGAAGTAGTGATTGATATAGCGTAAGCCACAGAAAGGCAATGTTATGGTAAACATTAGAGGGATANAAGTAGTGATTGATATAGCGTAAGCCACAGAAAGGCAATGTTATGGTAAACATTAGAGGGATAATTGCTGATATAAAACCATAAACCCAACATAATAAGGCCAACCGCTTGCATGTTTTCTCATTCATAATACCGTTGTATCTAAGTGGGTTGCATATAGCCATATATCGATCAAAGGCCATAACAGCTAATAAAGCACATTCNGTCATGCCAAGTCCNTGNAACATATAGAGCTGAGCAAAGCACCAATAAAATGAGACCCTCTTGTCACTGGTCACCAAGATAGACAGAAGTTTTGGCACAGTGGTTGATATGTACCAAATCTCCAGTGAAGACAGGTTGGTTATGAAGAAGTACATGGGGGTGTGAAGGTGTGTGTAAAGATGAACAACCAAAATGATCAACATGTTTCCTGAAATTGTGAGTAGATAAGCAAGAAGAAAAACTAAGAACAAGTAAATATTGTCGTCCATGATGTTAGAAAATCCCTCGAGCCAAAAGTCACTGAGCCATGTCTGGTTTTGATCATTGATGATTGAAGGCAATATTAATGAGGATACCATTTTCATCATATCACAGGACTACAATTGCAGGGTGACATCTGTAGAGATTCCAGCATATGAACAGGTCAAAGATACAATATAACTAAATATCACATAAAATATTGGAAAATTATTATTAGTTCAAATAAATATGGTACAATTCAAAATGTGTTTTGTGAGTAATGGTTGAAATAAATTATGTTTACTGACATTTTATGATTTTGATTAATGTTGTCAATAACAATATGTTATTACCTGTACTATGTGTTAAGAATAGCTTTTCAGGTATCAAGTACCGATTTTGATAACATTTTTTAGATAAGTTTAGCGTTAAATAGACTACACTGCCAAAAAGTCATTAAATAGTGCAAAATATGGTTCTTAATCACAGTAAAATGTCCTTAAAATGTATGATCTCCTAATTCTCTATCAAGTAATCTTACTGTAGTTCTGCCCTAGTAAAGTAAATATAAGATATTGTCAAAAGCCTATATCAACCAATCTTCCGTTAAGTTTTTGTTCTGGTTGTAAACTGCCCCCTTTAGGTCCAACCATACTCAAAATGTTTAAAATGCTCTATCCAAAAAGAGTAAAGTAATATAAATAATATTTATACAATGTTTGGAAATTGTGGAAAAATTCAGGAAACTCCTAATTTCCATGGAAAATTGACAATAAAATTTGATGAATATTAGTGATCAATATAAAATAATAAATATATTTCTATAATAATAATCATTATCATCATCATACACAGACACACTGCACATACACAATTATATTGATTTTGAAATTATAATTAGTTTTGCTAAAAAATGTAATAATGTTAAAGTGAAAATAAACACCTTTTTTGCTTTTGTATCGTATCACTGAGCAGATGATATAAGTTACATAAAAAATAGTTAAAAATAATTAAAAATAGTTTGTTTTAGCTTTGCAGCTAATATATAACATGTACAGAGAATACCATTTGCAAAGTTATTTTTATGCAAAAGTTTAAAAACTTTCACAAAGCAAAAATATAAAAATTATTAATTTTATAATCATTTATGCTATTTGTCTACATGGAAAGTAACATATTATGAGATTATTGCCTTTAAAAATTTTTCATTAAATAACATTTTTTTCTAGAGACAAATATACATTATTTGCACTTCTTATTCAAAACTTACTCTGACCAGAGCATTGGTTCATCATCTTGTAAGTTTCATAGTTTGATGAGCAAATATTTGTTTGACTGATAAAATGTAGCTGTTTTTATATTACTTAATATCATAGAGACAGTGATTTCTGTTATTTTTTATGGACATTTATAAGATATTGTTGGAAATCTTTTGGGATATTATTATGGGTCTCTGCCATCATTGTGTATCTACAATAAATCCTTTGTGTCTAGTTAAAAGTACAATGTTTATGGACTTGTGTTTTATACTATATTTGTCTGTTAAGTCATTTTCATTATGAAAAGGTTTAAGAAAAAAAACACTTGGAAAAATTGTGTTACTAATAATATTAGTCAGAAATGCAAAATTAAATGTCAATTTTTGAAACACATTATAATATAAATAACTCACGATCTTGTAACTTTTATTTTATTATTTTTATTTAATATTTTTATTTTTATTTTGTGAGGTGTTCTATTTATTTTTGGCGCAATAATAGTTTTTTACATGTGCAGATACAACTGAAGATAAAACAAAAGAGGTAACAGACATATAGATGCAAATATTGAATTAAATGTTTATCACATGATAAACCCATCATAGTCACATCTTTGCTGCTCTGAGCTGGATGAGTATCAATTGTCTTTCCAAGAATTTCCATTTCTATCAGTAATCATGACAAAGTCTGGTGCAATCACATCTAAATTGTGATACTGCACATTTCCTCCCTCCCAATGGGAATTTGCACCATATCAGTCACCAACTACACATTAGCAGGTGGTAGACTACTTCATTATGTCCACAAACAGTAATTGTGGAGATAATGGTTTCTACAGTCAGTAGGCAGAATTCCTGTATTTAAACAGTGAAATATCCAGATCTGTTCACTGTTCAATAAATGCACGCACATTCACAGAACAATCAAGTCATCCATATATATATGAACTATGCATTCAGCAGGTGGCTGTGCACTCCCAATGCTGATGGCACCCTAGCCATTAGAACTTCTTATGTGAAGACCATATAAGAAATCCAGGTGGAGGGTCAACTTCCCCCTTTCTCCATCTTTGGTTGGTGCTTGAATATCTAGAGTAAAAGGGGCACCACCAATGGTAAGGAGCACCAAATTATGGGGCTTATTCTGTTTTTGAAATAATAGTATATAGTCCTAAATTTCACTTCAAACCAAAGTCAAATTATAACCTATTCACCCACTAGGGTGCTCTAGATGAAGTGGCTCAGGTAGTGCATCTCATACAGGATGGCACATCAATGCAAGCGGTGGCAAGAAGGTTTGCTGTGTCTGTCAGCAAGTGTCCAGACCATGGACCATGGACAGACCATGAACAGTACAACAGGACACATGCTAGAGCCCTGTAAAATGACCTCCAGCAGGCCACAAATATGCATGTGTCTACTCAAAAAGTGAGAAACACACCCCATGATGGTGGTCTGAGGGCCCGACATCCTGCTTTCATCTGTGAAAAGCATAGGGTACCAGTGGCGAATTTGCCACTTTTTCCCTCCAATTAATGAATCTTAATGAAAAATATATATATTTGGTTGGTCTGTGGGGGGTGGGGGTGTGTGGGTGTGGGAATGGGGGGCGGGTGGTCCTGGGGGCCCATAAAGTTGCTCTACCTGGGCCCAGAATTTCTTTTTGTGGCCGTGTCCACAGTTGGGCGTTGAGCTTACTGCCCAACACCATGTTTGCCATTTGCCAGAGTACATCAAGATTGGCAAATTCGCCACTGGTACCTTATGCTTTTCACAGATGAAAGCAGGTTCACACTGACACTAAGCACATAGCAAATGTGAGTCTGGAGACACTAAGGAGAACATTCTGCTGCCTGAGCCAAGTTGGCTCAGTCTGTAGTGATTTTTTCCAATTTTTTTTAGGGTGACTCCAAATCCAGACCTCCCTGGGTTAATAAATTTGAATTCCATTGGTAATTTTTGTGTGATTTCGTTGTCAGCACATTTATCTATGTAAAAAACAAAGAATATTTCATTCATTCAGATATAGGATGTGTTATTTTCGGGTTCCCTTTTTTGAAAAGGATATATATATATATATATATATATATA
>JABWIB010000135.1:7176-18086 GCA_016617825.1 Platyplectrum ornatum | reverse complement strand
AACCAATTTTTGCAAAAAATACAGATCCAAAACCAAAACCAAAACACGTCGGGCGGTTTTGGCAAAACCAAAACCAAAACCAAGACACAGAGTTAATACAGATCCAAAACCAAAACCAAAACACGGGCGTCAGTGAACATCTCTAGCTGTTATACATGAATGAACATACTGTTGAGAATTAAGTACATGTTATGATATTTCTTAATGTCTTGCAGCCACATATTTGATACATTAATATGTATACGTGTTTTTAATAGTGTTGCTTCCCCACTATATGGAACCAGCGAATGAGGTGAAGGGAAACCTTAAACGGCCAGGAAGCGGGAGGCCAGCGGTGTTCCTGGAACCGAGGCTTAGCGTTCACACGAGGTGGGGGTAAGTAATCATTCTTTTACTATAAAACTAGATGCTGAGGGAACTGGAGATAAATGTTTTGTCTGTGTGAATATTGAGCCCTTATGAAAATCGCAAAATAGCGATTGAAACACTGGAATATGGATTAATCTTGTAAACGCTGAAAATAAAAAGCATATATATATTGTGAGCGGGAGGGGATTTCCAGCAGTAATTTGGAGACAAACACCAGTTTTTTGGTTCAACTGGCCTTAGCCAGTTTTATTCCACACAATAAAAAAACAAAATCAAAATCCTAGCCCGTCTGGGCACTAACTAAACATGAGTCTTTCTGACTATCACTAATAACAAAAACGCAAACCAGGATAAAGGCACCAGCAGTCCGAGGTATTCCAGGGTCTCTAGTACACAGTCTGTACAATCCTGGATAGTGAGTCCCAAGTGAGACCCAGAACACACCTATTAAAGGGACTGCATATGTGCACATCTGATTAGGCCTACACAGGTTTCAAGACCAGGACTGGCCTTGTGGATGGTGGGCCCTCCCTCTCTCCCTACCACCCCCCCCAGGGAACCCATGCACGGCATTACCAAAAGCCGAGAATACTTTTGGGAAAGACATTTTCTGAGCATGCAGGATTAAGACATATATTCAATAACAATAGGGCTAGCTCCGGGACTACTCTGGACAGTACGAGACTTTGGACCATTGTCCGGATGGGTGGCATTCCCAGACTATACATTGTCCGGGAATGAACCTTTAAAAAAAAAAAAGAAAACGAAAAAAAATAAGAACAAAAAAATACAGCTGTGGCATAGGCACAGGTCCTGAAACATTGTGTCCAGGAACTGTGTGTACTAGTTGCTGTAGCAACCACGCAGCGCTTAACCTACCAACATCAATGCTGGGGACAGACCAGTATATACATATATAACATATAGCCAGGTACTGTGGAGACACTGCTTTATGGGATTATTGCTTGCACATCTCCCGGACCTATGGCACAATTTTCCAACGCCCAACCCAGCCCAGCCCAGCCCAGCAAAAAAACATGGCGATGGATCTCTCATGAGTATATGCAGGTCTGATGCACCTATGTGAATAAAATGGGAAGATTATTAAAAAAAAAAAGAAAAAAAATGACAGAATAATTAAAAACTGGGATGGCGGATGGCCGGGGGTCATCCAGCCGACATCCTCAATGGTTCTGAAGCTGCATGACGTCATCAAGTCGCACCAGTACATGGCGTGCTGACATCACGCCGCCACGTCACTTGGCAGTCAGGGGGGGCACGGTGCTAGGTCTTCCAGGTGCTCTGATTTCCTCCTACATACTCAAATAAGATAAAAACATTATGTAAAAATAATTAGGTGTTGGAGTGCACAGTGATAGGACTAACACATCCTCGGTGCCATTTACCTACACTGCAGCCCAGACCAAAAAAATTTTTTAAATGGTGCTGGATCTCTCACGATATCCAAATCTATGAGAGATCCAGTGACCCCTATGAAGAACTGACAGCATGAGTCAAGATGGCTTGGCACTTGGACAAGGCACATTAGGGGGGTTTGGTTTACAAGTAACTGAACCCGCTCATCACTAGTGCGCACTAATGTTTTTAGAGATGATCAACATCCTGACCTGCTTTATGATGACACCTTCTTAATACCCACAACTTTCTCATAAACACTGCTCCAAAGTTTCCTGTAGATCGTTTCATAAAATTTTCAATTAAATGTTTGCTGCAGTTACATGTTTATCCTCTAAGTGGCCCTGTGCAGGAATATGAATTTGAATCATTTCACTGAGGTGTTGGAACACACTGAAGAACAATGTTGGTCGGGTCAAATTAGGAGTTTTTAAAAATCAAATCAGATTAAGCAATAAATTAGGCAATTGATTTCAACCAATTCTGCATCATTGCTTGACAGAACATTGGAAAAGTATGGAGCAATCAGATAATCATCAGATAACATCTCCCACCAATGAAGACGGACACATTTTGGACCTTTTTTGAATGAACTGATGTTATTTTAATATTAATTCACACATAAAAATTGTAACAGGCAACATAAATGTAGCACAACAGAGCATTTAGATATTACTGTTTTATGGGTATGGACCATGTCATCATTTCCTGATTTAATGATGAACAGGTATGGTCCTAAAGTGAGTAAGTAAGGTATTGATGAAAAGTAAAAAAGTTGGATTATAAGAGGTCTATTGATCAGTGCCTCACATGCTACAAATGTCACCCTTGGTTTGTGGTTCTACAGCCAGGTTACGTCATGATAAAAGGGCATATTAATGTAGTCAATCAAATGATCAGACTGTATTTGGTTTTTCATGTCTCAAATATGAATTAGACGTACTAGGTCTTGGATAGGTAAAAGTTCCTTGAATAAGTTTAGGGTTTTATGTGGCTGCATACTTGATTAATAAAATGAGTAATATCTACAAAACATACTTCAACAACATACTCCAACATACTCCATTTGGGCAGTAACAGTAAAGAGTGAAGTAGGGCATACAGTACTTAGGTGAAATGTTATAATGTGTAGGCAGTGACATTACCAATAATGCTAAAAGCTCACTTAAGCCCCACCCCTGCAGAGCTTTAATCAGCCTGTCAGTCGGCTCACTCTATATAGCAACTACGTTTGTTAGCAACTATATTTTTAGCAACAGCCACACCGTGATAATAGTATGTCAAACACATTATCACTGGGGGATTTCTCATGCAATAACTTGATAACAGTCATTTTGCTTTTTTCAATGTTAAAAAATAAACAAATACATAAATAAAATTCTAAATTAATTAAAAAAGACAGCCATGAGAAATTATCGTTGGTAGCTTTTCAATCTGTGTTATTGATTTTGTAATAATAAAATAGTAAAAGTAAAATGTATATAATTATAATGACTCTTTTAACTTTATGGATTTTCATGGATCTTTACAGAATGTCTTGATGACAATTAGCAAATAATCTGTTGTACATCCTACAAACAGGAACATGCAAACTCAGATGTGGCTCTTTTCATAGTCTACACTCCTTAGGAAGTACATCCAGTTTATCTAGCCATAGCATTATATAATATATATATATATATATATATATATATATATAGCATTATATAATATATTATTATTCATACATTCCTCATGGATCCTGACATTTAAAGTTTTTTTTTCCGCTATGGGCCAGATTCAGATTTTTAGGCACTCATAACTTGGCAATATCATGTTGAATTGCAGGGGAGTTAAATTAGTTTCATTCTGTATTACAGGGTGGGATGATGTTTCCAGCACAAGTGTAATAACAGTGTAACAGTAACGCTGGTCCGTACCTGTGTGCAAAATGCAAAAATAAAGTATTCTCCCTGCATGCATGCACAACACATACATTCATTTTACCTCCCCTGCAATTCAATATGGTTTTACCCAATCTTGAAAAATCTTTCGATTTCGATTCGATTTGGAACAATTTATCTTATAGTGTATGGCCAGCTTTAGTCATGCGTGCCTAAAGATCTGAATCAAGAGGAATTTGTGCAAACAAAACCTATACTCGGCATTATACTCAGTTTTGTCAGTTTTTGGAGTGATTTTTCTGACCTCTAAGCATAAATAGTTTTTTTAATGCTATTTTGACATCTTTATTCCTCAGACTGTATATGATTGGGTTGAGTAATGGGGTGAACATGACATATACAAGAGAAAACATCTTATCGTATTTTACAGAATGCGCTCCTTCAGGGCTGGCGTAGACAGTAAAAGCTGTGGTATAAATCAGAATGACCACAGTAATGTGAGAGGAACAGGTAGAGAAAGCTCGGCTTTTGCTCGTGTTGCTCTTCATTCTAACAATAGTGAATATAATATTAACATACATTGCTATGATCAATAGGAAATTAAACATGGTGGCAAAACCAATGACACTTCCATTAATGACTTTATTGAGAGATGTGCTTCTACAGGCCAAGCTTAGGAGGGGTGCTAGATCACAGAAGTAGTGATTGATATAATGCAAGCCACAGAAAGGCAATGTTATGGTAAATGAAAGAGGGATAGTAGCTGATATAAAACCATAAACCCAACATAATGATGCCAACTGCTTGCACATGGTCGCATTCATAATACCGTTATATCTAAGTGGGTTGCATATAGCCATATATCGATCAAAGGCCATAACAGCTAACAAAGCACATTCTGTCATGCCAAGTCCGTGGAACATATAGAGCTGAGCAAAGCACAATTGAAACGAGATTTTATTATCTTTGGTCACCAAGATAGACAGAAGTTTTGGTACAGTAGTTGAAATGTACCAAATCTCCAGTGAAGACAGGTTAGTTATGAAAAAGTACATGGGGGTGTGAAGGTGTGTGTAAAGACAGACAACCAGAATGATCAACATGTTGCCTGAAAGTGTGAGTATATAAGTAAGAAGAAATATGAAGAACAAGTAAACATTATAGTCCGTGATGTCATCAAATCCCTGGAGCCAAAAGTCGCTGAGCCATGTCTGGTTTTGACCATTGCTGTTTTTGACCATTGTTTTGTGACATCAGACAGTACTACAAACCCAAGATGACATCTATAGAGATAGCAAAGATAAACAGTTGAATATATACATATTATATAACCACTGGATATCACAAAATATTCAAAATGTAATCATTGGTAATAAATAATTAGATTTTGGTAATGACTCGCTTAGACAAACGAATAAAAAAACAATGAATTAATAGTGTGTGTTGAAATTGCTTTTTCATGGTTTAAATCTATCTTACCATCTTACCATATTGGCCAAATTGCATACCAAATATTCATTATACTTATAATTAAAATTGTGTGTGTGTGTGTGTATATATATATATATATATATATATATCTATCCCCAGCATAAACTGTTCTAACAAAATAATTACATAGTGATATAAAATAATAATCTATAAACAGTAACAGTCGCCAAGAAATGAGTGACTTAATCACAAAACCAAAATACACTTTATTGCGTGCATACCTCTAAACTTCCTCACGACTTACGAGCGAGTGGGTAAAACCATGTTGAATTGCAGGGGAGGTAAAATGAATTAGATGCAAACAGTATTACAGGTAAGAGATGATGTTTCCAGCCCAAGTCTAATAACAGTGTAACAGTACCGCTGGTCAGTAAATAAAGTATTCTCCCTGCATGCAAACACTGACATGCATCTTACCTTCCCTCCAATTCAACATGGTTTTACCCACTTGTGAGTAAGTTAATAGTGCCTAAAGTCTGAATCTGGTCTTATGTGACACTCATATTTGAAAAATTCCAAAGTGGTTTGGGCTCCACAAATTATTGCATTTGTATCATGTTGCAATACAGTCCCTTAACAGACACAAGTGTTCATGTATAATCTTATATGTAAATAGAAAAATATTCTACTGTAACTTGTAGTTAATAGGTGGGATAATGTATTGAATATTTGTTGTCATTATCACTTTTACTGCCAGTAAATTTTTAAAAACTTTAAGTAAAAAAAGATGACATTTTAGGTATTACTACCACAATGTTTTCAAAAACATGTTCTGATCTTTTATGATATTTGACTTCCTCTTGAAAGGTAACATATTATGGTCTCTTAACCAGTGGGAATTTAGAAATAGAGATATATGGACATTTAGAAGTGATGGTGTGGAAACTATACTAGAAAATAATAAAAGTGAAGTGAGATTTTTAGTTTTTCAATTAAATCAGTGAGAGTAGTGCTGGTATGGCATACCCCTGTATACACCCCAACTTCCAGCCTTGACCAAATAAAAGGAAAAGTATATTGTTATTTTTAAATTGCAGCTAGTGAATATCAAAACTCATATAGAGGATAAAATGTGCAAAATGATAAAAAAAATAACATTTATATTATATTATATATTGATATAGAGTATGTTATGATCACTTTTATTTACCATCCTACTTGGAATGTAACAGATACGGAGACAATAGCCATTAAAGCAAACTTAATTCTTTATCCTACTTTAAAACAAACATAACTTTATTCCTTTCCAAGTGGCAACAATATACCATATGTACTTTATATACAAAACTTACAATGCATGGTGCATGGGTTCATCATCTTGTGAGTTATTATTTATTGATGTGTTTTCCTAAAATAGAAATATTATGGTATTCTTTGCCTTAATAATATAAACGCATTTATTTGATTTGATTTTTCCTGGACATATATGAGATACTGTTGGAATTCTTTTGGGATGTTATCACAGGTCTTTACCATCAATAATGTATCGCTGTTTATTTTTAATGAATCCTTTGAGTCTAGTTAAGAGTGTGCTGTTTATATACATGTCTGTTTTGTATACTTTGTATGTCTATTGGGTCATATTAATGATGAAAATTGGTTATGTTTAAAAGACAAAAAAATAACACTTAAGTAAAAAAAAGCGTTTGGTGCTAATATTATTTCTTATACATATTAACTGTAATGAAATCTTATAAACATGATACCACAAAATGGAATGCAATCATAAAACAGTTTTGTGTACTTTATTTATTTTTATTTATTTTTAAAGTTTTTAAACTTTGTGTTTTTGCTGAAATGTTTGTTTCTGATATGCACACCTAAAACAGAAGAGACAAAAATTAAGGAAGACAGACTTATAAATGTGGTTGAAAAAGCTACATTATATTGGACATATACATCGTCCACATCCATTAACAATAAAAGTATCCGTAATCTTCCTTCCGTTATGTATGAGAGTGACATGGATTGAAGTCAATGGATGCTCTCTGTGGAGAGATCTGTTAAAAGAAATTTAGGGATTTCCCTAGCATTGCTTAATGTCTCCCCATATCTATAAAAAAAACCCGAATGATTAAGATGCACATACAACCACAATGAACCGTGCCAAGAGGGAGAATCAACCACACAATTTTAGGGGGTTATTGGTCATTAAGTTCAAACCAAGTAGTCTAAAACATAAGGGCCTATAAAGTGAGAAAGGCTGATTGGATGCAAATATGAATAATACTGGCCACCAAGTACCTTACTGGCTTTACTCTACTCTTGGCATCTTTATTCTTGACTCAGTGGTTCTCGGGCATCACTATCTGCATCGGATGGTGTCTTGAGTAGCGACATCTCCTTCCCTGCATTCTCACTTGGAGTCTGATCCTCTTTCACTCTGCTGGTCAAACAGTTGTAGGGTTGCTTAGGGTTGCTTTCTGTGAGTGATGACTATTTGAGCTCACCATGGCACCACAATAAGCCTTGTGCTTCCAGAAAGCATAAAGTGGCAAGCCAATCAAGATCCAAATAATCCAAAAGGCCACCACAAGTTGTGATTGGCTTGCAGCTTACATCTGTGAGCCATGAATACATACATCTAATTTCTGAATTTCCACATTTACTGTATTTCTTGACATATGGCAGACAGATGCTGCTCAGTGTCCATAGCATTTTAGTCAAACATTACACCACTAACACTGAATTTTTTGGGAAAACAGATTGATATACAAGTTTCTGCCTTCTACTTAATATCTACAGTCAGTAGGGACATAGACACACCCCAAGATCTAAACAGTGCAATGCTTGGATCTGTTACAACAATAGAATAGTTTTGGTTACTATGAACAGGACCACCGAGAGGGGGGGAGGGTGTACAGACCCAGATTTTTTCTTGGCGGCCCTGACTATGAATGTGCTAATTGGTGCTTGGCCAGCATAACCCTATTATGGGCCATATTCTGATGTGGAAATCATGTTTATGTATATATATATATATATATATATATATATATATATATATATACAGGAAAGGAACAGGCACTCACATCATAGCGGAAAAAAACTTGCTGGCGGTGTCCTCATCAATTGTCATACATAGCCACATAGGAGTCACTCTGCCAGGCTTGAATCAGGCGCAATAAAGTGTTTTTATTTTAACACATACATGTGTTCAGTACCGACGTTTCAATTGCATACTGCAATTTTCATCAGGGTAACGAACAGTGCAAACAGTGACGAACCCAACCATACAAACTTATATACCCACATACAATGATAAAAACAACTGACCCCATTCCGGCGCCACCTCGTTGCCTCCGTCCCGGATGCTCGCTCCCGCTGTGCTTCCTATGTCAGAGACCGGGAGCTATTAGGGGGGCGTGACTGAGCAACCTGACGTCACTGGCTGGAGGCTTCCCTGGCAACCTGGGGTAAACAAACCAACCAGAAGAAGAGGAGGTTAACAAACACTCGTCTCTAAGCCATTAATAGGTTAACAATGTTATAAAGTAACGACATCTGAAAGATATAACAAAGTATCCGAAATGAGGAGGCTTTTGCTGCTGCATGCTACAGTCTAATGTCATACACTAATGAGCAAACATGAAAAATAGCAAAAGCAGCACTAAAGGACATAAAAGTCAGAAAATGAACAGGGAATCACTCCGATCAACCGGTAGCCAGACACTGGCACACAGCTCAGCATACTCTATTTGACTTTAAATGGCTGGCATTAGAGCAGATTCCCACACCCTGGCGTCGCAGTGACCGGGAGAAGCTGTTGCTACAACGAGAGTGCTAGTGGATCCACACATTGGAGACACAGGCACCTAAGGGCCTTAATGAACAGTTGGTACTTTCCTGTTTTTTATAATTATTCACCACCTTGTTCACTTTCTGACTTACAAAATAAATGATGGGTACACTAGGTTCATTCCAGTGGTCGAAGTGGAAATTTAGAAGTGCCGGTATGGACAATTAGAAGTGCCGATAAGAAAACTAAAATATAATAGAAGTCAATGGAGTTTTAAAGGGTTTCTATTACATCAGTGAGAGAAGTTCCGGTATGGCATACTCTCGTATACACCCCCACTTTGACCCCTGGTTCATTCACAATCAGCACACAATGTAACCCTATAACACATAATCAGACTTTACAAGAAAAATGTTTTGCAATCAAAATGGATCCTTTAAATAATGTTCCCAGTTAGAAGTTAATGGTATGGCTAGGGAAATGGGTCGAATCCCCTTTAACCAGGTGTTGATTCACCTGTTGTCGATTTTGTCAAATTGACAATGGAATTTTAGGCCATTTTGCAAATCGACAGTTAGTAAATTTGAAAACTTCTTCATATGGAGGAAATCGACACGTCGATTTGAGAAAAGGGATTTCAGCCACACAAACGATTTCAGACCGGCAGGTGGTAAATGGCCAATTCGACAAGCAAATCTATTCCCTTTGTCAATTTTAACATATCGACCTTTACTAAATACCCTCCATTGACATCCCCCCCCACAAGATCTCAAAATCAATCCAGCAACCACATAAAAGCTGATTTTATTTAGTTTTCTGAAATTGGACTACTGTATCAAGCAAATAAGCCTACTATGGACAAGTAGAGGACTCCAACCCTGGGTTGTTACTCTTGGGCTTAAATTTACTAAGCAGTGAGATTTCAGGGAGATTGAAAATTGGGGATGTTGCCCATAGCAACCAATCAGATTTACACTTACATTCTCCAGAATGTAAAATGAGCTTGAATCTGATTGGTTGCTATGGGCAACATCCCAACTTTTCAATCTCCCTACTTAGTAAATTTAGGCCCTGTTGTCCTGTTTATTTGTTTTTTTTTTAACTAACTCCAATACTCAGAACACAGAAAATGTCTTGTGTTAATAATTTTATTTATAGTAGTCCTACAATCCAAATTTGTAGTTAGTAATGTGCTAATTATAGTTCATAAATTAAATTTGTTTTTCTTTAGTGTGTTAATTATTTTTACGAATACCAGATATTTCCCGTGGTACCAATTTCCACAAGAAAAACCATTAATAATGTCTCTGAGGAACTGTTAAGACAAGTATACTGTATTCCAGCCAGCAGTGATAAACAAGCGTCCTGCTGAAGTATAAAAAGGAGATGACCTTGGCATTGTGTAAGGAGGAAGCAATATATTAATTAACAGACACAAAACTTTTCCAGGTAAACTAATCCTTTAACTATCTTTCTGTATTGCATAACAATGTAAGGGAGCTGTATTTGTATTCACTATAGAAAATCATTTACAAGCATAACAGTAGTTGTATGAAATTGCAAATAAAATATAGCCATGGTAAATTTACAGACATTAAATTAACACAATATATGAATAGGTAATGAAACCCCTGAATTCCACTCTCAATTTACAAAAAATAATTGGTGTATCATGATTTGTTGTGAGGCCCCAAAGAAAAGAATTAGTACTAACACCATCAATTTTATTTTTTCAAACGATCAAACAGGTTTTAGAAAAAAGAATAAAAATGAGCGTACACATTTAGTTCATTTTATAAATCAACTTTTATTAATATTAACCATAACTAAGTGTTATGATACCGAATAATATAATTTAGATTACTACAAATGTGAGTGTCTTAAGGTCTTATTCAGAGATAAAGACATTGGGCTGGATTCAGCTTTTCACTCTCATGACTTACACTCATGAGTTACACTCTCATGGGCAAAACCATGTTGAATTGCAGGGGAGGTAAAATGAATGTCAGTGT
>JABWIB010000134.1:134751-152179 GCA_016617825.1 Platyplectrum ornatum | reverse complement strand
TGAACACTGTTTATTGGAAAGTTTTCGTAATACAAAGTACAAAATACAAAATGTGAAGACAGGCATAAACATAATATCATAACCGATAAGCAGAAAATAAACCCTAAAACAGTCCAGTGCCAGAAGGGAGATACGCGTCAAACAATAACAGGAGGGGCCAAGGCGGGCAATTNGAAAGAAGAACGGGGGAAGTGGCAAAGGCCAAGGCACTGGTAAGGGACAACCATGGAGGGTATGCGAAAGACCAGGTTATGAATTACAGCAGGGCAATAAAGGGAGAGAAAATAAAAAGAAGGGAAATTGCTTAACACCAACAAGACAAAGACATAGACACAACAAGAACGACAACACAAGAACAAGACACGGGATGGGGTGGGAGGAGAGAGGGGAAGGGGGGGAGGAAAATCACGTCAGCAACGTCACGTGCAAGCCGTAGGTTGGTAACGCAGGAACTAGGAGGTGTACTCAAACAGCGAACGTACGTGTGTTCTTGTGGGTGTATCAAGCGAATCAAGGGTCCCCATTTCCTGTAGAATCTAGATACCCCAGTTTCAACATCGGGTACGGTCGAAATATAATGTGCGCATAAGTAGGCTGTGGACGGTAGTCAGCATAGGCAGGGCAGAGGAGGTCCACTGACCGAGGATGGCCTTTTTGGCTATGGTAACCAGAACCACAAGAAACGGCAGGAGACTGTTCCCGTGGCTACCCAGGTCCCACTCCTCAAATTGTGCAAACAGGAGCGGCCGAGGCGTACAGGAAACCTGGAGACGAAAGGTGGAATTGATGAACCAAGTCACCTTGTTCCAGAAGCGTGAGATTTTCCTACAACTCCAGAAGCAGTGGTAGAAGGTGGCGGCCGGCTGTCTGCATTTCACACAATGGTTCATTTTGTAAATTTTTATGTATTTATGCAATGTACTTATAACTATCACAGTCATTTACGAGATAAAGTGCCCCTATTAGGGACTTCTACCTTTCTTCAGTTTTTATGAAATATTGGCAATTCCCATTATCTATACAGACATAGTATTTCTTATCTAAGGAATTATAAAACCACAAAGAGAAATGAAGAAAATTATTTTAATAGCATTACACAGAATTACATAACTGTAATCTGTCATACAGTCTGTCTTATAATTCTGCATCACTCGCACAGTCATACAACTACATAATACATATTAGCGCTCTGTATCATAAATATTGTAGACTGAAGTCATAATACTGATTTTTTCCTATTACCGGTAAAAGCTGGGAGCGTGACTTTTCTATGTTCAGTGAAAAAAGTGCAACTAGTGCAAAACACAAAAAGTGCACAGGGCTCATTCTGAAACCTACTAAAAGATAGTAGATGCAGGAAATCTTTTCCATGCCATACCCATGAGGCTACTGGGGCAGACAAGCTCGGCCCCTTTATTCAAAGCTAGGGGGGCCACAAACTTGTCCCTGGGACCGCCAAAAGGGTCACCCAAGGCACTGGTCTGTACAATCTCCCACAATTGTAGGAGCAATTGTATGTCGGGAAGAAGAACCCACTGTGGGCTTCTCTGCTTTGGCACACATTGGCCTAAATTCACTAAGCGGAAACATCCCCACTTTTCAATTCCCCTGCAATCTCGCTTCTTAGTGAATTTAGGCTGTTGAGTGTATTTTAGGCACCTCTAGTTCGCCACCTCAGAGGTACATATTTCCAGGGCCGGAACTAGGTCTCTGGACACCCTAATTGAGACATAGCACCGCGCCCACACCCATTCCCCCCCACTGGCAGCTCTAGGCCATCGCCTGAGATTGCCTAATGGAAGCGACCTACATATTTCCCAGCTTTCAAAGCATCCTCAGCCAAATGACTAGAGGACCACTAGAGGAAATTACAACTTTAGTAGACAAACTATGAACGGTGATGACATCATGCTGCTTCAAAACCATCGAGGAGGGCGGCGGGGTGGTGCACCCACCCTCCCAGTTTTTAATCATTGGGGGCAGGGTGTTTTAATACTTATTTTCTCATTTTTACTAATGTATACAGACCATCAGAAAAGGTCTCCTCTTCATGGTCAAATACTACAATCAATACAAATACTACTACTTGATCATAGCCGAAAGCCCAGTTATTATAATACTGATGGATGTGTTCGTAACGATCACATGTCTTTTTGGCCAATCACCTCTCCTTATACGACAGGCCGGCTTCAGATGCGTTCAAACTGCAGCAAAGCCGCAGATGACCCGGCGAAAACCCTCGTTTTTCGCCGGCTCTGAACACCGGTGTTCAGTGGCCGGCTTTTAAATAGTGACCCGTTCAGATTGCCTTCAGAGGCTGGCCTTTTCACTGAGGCCGGCATTTTCAGTGAAATTTGAACTGGGTATAAATGTAAACAAAAAAAATTATTTGTTTTTATATAGCGCCATCAGATTACGTAGCGCTTTACAATTTACAATGGGGATTACAGACAGACAGACAGACAGAATGGGTGGGGAAGAGGAGCCCTGCCCGCAAGCTTACATTCTAAGGGAGATTAGGGATTTGATACATAGGGGTAATTACACATACACTAGGGACAATTTTTTAGACAGCTGCCAATTAACCTGCCGGTTAATGCGGGAGGAAACCGGAGCACCCGGAGGAAACCCACGCAGACACGGGGAGAACATACAAACTCCACACAGGTAATGTTCTGTCCGGGAATCGAACTTACAACCTCAGAGCTGTGAAGCAGGAACGCTNACCGTTGAGCCATCCGTGCTGTATGTATATGTAAGTCATTCTGAGAAAGACTGTTCAACATGTGGTCCGGTCTTGATACATTTCGCTCATTTCTTGATATGTTTTGTGTTTCTAGCCACTGACCTGCATTTCTAATTGCTTTGCTGCATTGTTTAATTATCAATAAGTTTCCTAAAATAATAACTTCTAGATTCATTCATTCATTCATTTTGTATTTTCCAGACTTAATAGCAAACAGTACATAGACAGATGTGTGTGTGTATTCTCTAACCTGCTGCGTCACATATTACACCTTAAGCGTGGGACTATTGGATGGTAATTTAATATAGTCTCTTTAATATAGTCTGTCTCTCCTCTCTCCAACCAATGTCTATGACACAGATAAAGCATAGTTAAGTGGTATGCAAATGTGTTAGTGAAGGCTCAGATTTAGTGTGTGCTGGTACTGAGATAAGCAGAGTGATCTGGCTGCGTCACATATTACACCTTAAGCGTGGGACTATTGGATGGTGATTTAATATAGTCTCTGATTTGACAACAGGAAAACGTTTGTAGGTAAGATAATTCTTTCTAACATTGAAAAGTGCCAAAGAAAGGCATTTTTGTTGCATTCATAGACATTCAGGCACCTCTACAGATTAGGATACAAATGTTCATAAAGCAGTGGTTGCTTTACAATACATAAAATACCAACATTATATGCAGGGCAGAGGAAATTACAACTTTAGTAGACAAACTATGAATGATGGTGACATCATGATGCTTCGAGGAGGGCAGCAGGGTGGTGCGCCCGCTCTCTCCGTTTTTAATCATTTGAGGCAGGGTGTGTTAATACAAATTTTCTAATCTTTATTAATGGGCATGCCAGCCCTGCACACGCCCCCCAGCAGAATCTAGAGATAATTCAGCTGTTTTATCAACCAACCCTCTTGTGATAAGTGGATAAAGTGCATTTTAGTAAATTTAACCCTAAAAATTCTGATGAAAATCATTAAAACAGAAAAACAAGTATACAGGACTGGATCCAGACTTACGTACTATTGAACTTATGAGTGTAAAATTACAAGGGGACAAAATCATGTTGAATTGCAGGGGAGGTGCATTTTTTTTAGTTGCACACAGTATTAGAGTTGAAAGTTGATGTTTCCAGCACAAGTCTAATGACAGTTCAACAATAACTCTGGTCAGTAGCTGTGTGCAAAATGCACAAAAAATAATTCATTTTACCTCCCCTGCAATTCAACATGGTTTTGCCCACTCATAACTTCACACTTGTTTGTTCAATAGTATCAAACTAAGCCAGTTGTGCTGATATTTCAAGGTTTCAACAAAAAAAAGAAATATTTTGAGGACTGGTTCAGTATTGGGAGTGGAGTGGAGGCTTTGAACCGGCACTGCTCCGGTTCCCAAGGTGGCATCTCCTTGTGGGTACAATGCCTGGATAGCCAAGGTCCCCTGAAGAGGCACATGGTGGTTTCTTATCCAGATGCAGCGATGTGACTAATCAGGGCAGGGCTTTTAGGAGGAGTCTTACTCAGACGGACATCAGGCTTGCCCTCTGTACCTAGGTGTCGGAATAGGAGGGGCCAAAAGGGGTGCTCCCCCCACAGTCAGCATGTTACAGACACTGAAGCTCCATAAGTGTAATGTGCTGTCTGAGCACCCATTCCCCTTCTTTAATATATAGAGATTAGCATTCCAGGTAATCCTCCCCTCTTCTTGCGCTCCATTGTAGGATCCGACACAGGGCTCGAAGTGGGGATTCTATAGTTCCGGTATGGTGCTAAGCCCCGCCCCTTATATAAGCCCCACCCACCTTTTCAACTAACATTCCACCTCCAGTGCTGAGGGGGCGGAGCTTATAAAAGGGGCGTGGCTTCGCGGGAGAAGTGCCAGTATACCATACCGGCATATACCGTCCCACTTCGAGCCCTGATCCGACAAGAACAGAGGAGGATTACCTGGAATGCTAATCTCTATATATTAAAGAATGGGAATTTGAATAAAAGTGTAAAAAGAAGTAAATAATAAAATGTAACTAGTATGTAGACTTTTCTCTATAGTCTCTAAATCCTCACTTTAATTCCTTACAAAATCCTTGACGTAATGCATGCAAGCTCCTCGTCGTCAGCTGTTACATGGTCATGTTCTTCAAAAAAAAGTAATTAAGACCATCAGTTAAAAAAACATGAAAAAAGAACAGCCATCTTTTTGATAAATGGGATTTGTAAAGAAAGCAAAAGGAAAAGGTTCAGTTGAAGAACAAGAGGTAAAGATGTGAAGCAGATATGCAGTCATTAATTAGGCAAGTAAATTTGTACCTAAATAACTTATTTCCTTTGCTTTTTCTGTTTAACATAATAAGAGAAACTTTGAAAACAAATGACAGTCTATATTAAAATGCAGTGTTGAATCAGGGATAATTGGAAGGATGTTGATCGTAGAATAATATAGCTGTTATTACTGGTAATAGCTGCACATGTGCAAGTATTATACTGTAAAAGAATGGAAACTATTGTTACTCAGGAACAGAGGCAAAATACTCACAAACCATGAAATGTGTGTGCGAACACTGTGCTCAATCATACTGACACTAAGCGGTGTACCAGGATAAAGTCACCACGAGAGGGGAGTGACAGGGGGGTTCATTCCTCTCTTCCCTGCACTGTAATCACCCCGGTAAGTATTCAATCTGTAAAATAGAAGCCATGAAGTCTGATCTATATAACGTCCTTTCTGTAGTTACCCACCCAGAGATACTAGTCCTTAGCAATCTATTTATTCAAGTTATTCGTGATTGGACAGATGCGGAGGAGATGAGAATGTGAAGCAGTTGCATCCACTCCTTACTAGAGTAATCCCTTTTGATTTCATAAAAAAAAGTCATTTTAAAAATTCACTGTAGCCCTTTAATAATATAATGGACTACTATCTTTCAAGCACTATATCATATAATGCAAGAATTCTATAATGCAGATTGATAGCTACAACTTGAGTTATTACAAGTAATGCTAATAAACTATATAAACTAAAAAGTTCGAGGCAATTCTAAGCCAAAATAATTATAAGACAGTTAAATTTTTAAGCAGTTAGGGCAGAGGTTCCCAAACTTTCTCAGTGGAGGAACCCTTAGGGTCTCCATAATTTTTCAAGGCGCCCGTAAGACACAATCATTTCTAAATTTTTACGTTTTTTGAGTCAAAATCATGTAATAACTATTTAGGTAAAAACAGAAATACTTCANNATGACATGAAATCTTGTGTTACTCCTATACAAGACGTAAAATTGTGTTTCTAAGTAACACTAGCAATGTTGCACCATATCAGATAAAACATTCCACGGCACCCCAATGACAGCGTCGCGGCACCCCAGGGAGCCACGGCACACAGTTTGGGAACCACTGAGTTAGGTCAAAATAACACGATAAATATTTGAGTGAGAATAGAAGTAGTTTTCACAGATTAATACACACAAATGTATATTTTTAGAGAATAATTTACAGCGCTTAACAGGGATCAAGCTAAATAAAACAATAAATGTGTAAAAATATCCTTGGTAATCAATTAACTTCAATGGAATGTGCACCATCTTTTCAACCTTGAGATCAGCTTAGACACTGCCACACTTTATCTGCCCAGTTCTCCTGTACCTCACTGATTGCAAAGGCAGCCCTAGTCACCGGCTACAGTGAGCCCCGCAAGTGGGCGAAACCATGTTGAATTGCAGGGGAGATAAAATTAATGTTGGTGTTTGCTTGCAGGGATAATGCTTTATTTGTGCATTTTGCACACAGATACTGACCAGTGTTACTGTTACACTGTTTTTAGATTTGGGCAAGGAAACATCATCTCTCAACTCTAATACTGACTGCAACTAATGACATTTTTTTTTAAAAAAGTTACAGTCCTATATATGTCTTCAGTGGTCTTCTGTGCACCTTTATGCCTCCAGTTCCCCTGTATATCTCCATAGCTTATTGTGCCCCTGCATTTCTACAGTCCTTATCTCTCCAGACCTCTACCTTAAGTCCTTCGTACAGGACATCACCAATGACCGCACTGATTCCTCATTACCCCTCCTCTATCCCTAAATTTAAATTATCCCCCACCCACCTAGTGTATGTTGGGTTGGTGGGGAAGAAGGTCCTGTCCAGTGGGCAGTTTGGGAACCACTGTATTAAGGAATCAGACTATAAGAAGTCTGACAGATTGTCAGAAGAAGCTCCGGAAATGGTGAAATTTGTAGACCACAAGAAAGAAATCTCTCCAACAGTTGGGCAAACGGAATCCATTGGCAGAAAGCTTTAGAAATGCAAGGACATGCGTATAGACTGAAGGGTGGTAGGTTCAGGGAAAATGTGCGAAAGAATTACTTCACTGAAAGGGTAGTTGATAAGTGGAATAGCCTCCCATCGGAGGTGGTCGAGGCTAATAATACAGAACAGTGTAAGCATGCTTGGGATAAATATAAGGGTATTCTCAAACAGAGTCTCAAACAAAATAGAGAATAAAATGATGTCAGTATATTATTAAATATACAACTGGGCTGACTGGCTCTGCCGTCACTTTCTATGTTTAACATTATAGTTCACCTAGCAACGTGACATCACTAAAATGAACAAGCTTGTATCACAGACAGAGAGACAATGGCAAATACAAAGACACCATATCAGACCAGTTATCTGAAAGACTGATCGCTGCCAGTAATGTGGGGTTTGATATCATATGACAGTATATTTCCCTTAATAGGCTATTCTCCACTCACATGACATACATAGTGTTTTCATATATTCTCTATTGGAGGACATGAACGTTTTGCTGGCATTGCTAAAATTGTGGTGTAATATGCAAATATTTGCGAGAGACTTTTATGCACCCAGGACTGTAATTTATAATTAACTACTCTATCATTAGATTGATTATGTTTTCTGCTTTTTATATTGGTATTTAAGTTAAAAAGTGATACATGTTTATACATATCTATATGCTGTAGCTTCTACAGCAAAGCCAATTCTCAGGAGAAAGATAGTAACAAGTTATTGTATATGTTCTTGAAACACTGAAAACTATATCCCATATTCCCTCAAGTAATGGGCAAAAATATTTTTAACCCGTTAAATTTACAGAAAAGAACTGTTAAATAAACTTAAAAGCCATACACATATTTGAAAAGAAAAGATTGTCTCGGCTACAATTATAAGGGAAGAGAAAGAACCCCACAGTACTATAGGCTGTATAACCTATCTATACACTAACAGAAAATGCAGCTAAAAATATCTATAGTCCATTAGTTGCATTGCAAGGTTAATACTTATTCATCATAGACTAAGAAGACATGTTAATAAATATATCTCAAGACTATGCCTACCATCAGACACCTCTCTGAGGGATATGCTATGATGGTGTTTCCTCATTCTTCTGCAACAAAGTTCATGTGAATGCACTTAAAAAAGCATTCCAGAAATTTACAATAAGTATTCCTCCCTACATTAGAACAGAAAGGGTAATTTTACACTAGATACACACTGGGATTTTTACACTATTACTGTGCCGATTACATGATAGCTTATAGTCAGAGCCCAATGACGCTGCTAAATTGTGAGAAACATCTGATTACCTGATTGGATTTTTGGGAGCTCATCATTTTTGCAGTGTCAGTGTGTAAGCATGAATCAGCTTAATGTATGCTAAATATCACATAACACAAAGACATATAACTGCATTTGCACCATTTGTAAATTGGACTAGAAGTTTATCTAATCAGAACCATCTCCAATAATAATGCCACCACCATCACAAACAAATGAAACGTTTCCAATTTGAATTAAAGACATATTTTAAGAATGTGTGTTTTAGAAGGTTATATTTAGCTTACACTAATACGTGATAATTGAAACTTCCTGTGCTGCAGTAAAAGTCTCTGGTGTCTTGCATGTAATACATGAATATTTAAATAGTTACAAATTTTTACAATGAACTTTTAATGGTTGCTGTAAAAATAATATAATTATTGCAGAGTCTTATCATTTTTTTCCCCACTACTACTTCTCCCATCTTGTTCAGACATATAGGGGCCAATGGCGCACAAAGATGGATAAAAGCTGGTCGTGCACTTTTTACCGTCTCTTACAGTAAGGAATCCTTGCGTCTTTATTTACTTGGACTATGAGCCGCGAAATACAAAGACGCAGGTTTTCTCTTGCGTAAGGGAGAAATTATTTGCATAATCCACATTGAATCAGGCTCATTGTTTGAAATTCAGAAAGGTAAATGATAGTTGATGCAATTTTTAAAATCTTTATACATACATTCCTCATCTTTATGGCCCCCCGGATAGGGGTGGTCTCCTTTGGACCGGCACCAATCTGGTTCCCAAGGTTGGATCTCCTCATGGCTGCCCTGCCTGGATAGCCAAGGAACACATTTCTGTATCAGACACCAAGGGCCAGAGGGGTGCACCCTCATAGTCAGCTCAAACTCAAACATTGACTTTAATGGGGGCCACTCTGGGATGGGAGGGGGTCAAGGGTCCCCTGAAGAGGCACATGCTGGTCTCGGAGCGGCACTGATTTATTGTGATCGAACGTACCTGCAGTAGGTAAAACAGGGGGCCGTGAAAATGAGGAAGTACCCATACATTTTTCTTAATATATCATGTCCATCAGTAAAGCTGCGCATATGCCTGTTTTACGGATTTGCAGCTCTGAATCAGCTGCTATGTTTATTATTTAACAGTTGAAATCAGTAGTAAAACAATAAAAATGATCAGAAGAATGTTAGGAGCCTAATGATCAAAATAATGGAAAATCAAGTTCTGTATGTACTGATCTTGATGTGTTTAGTAATTTATGTGTTATGCATTGTCAGTGTGTCCAGTGACTGGTCCGGACAGTTACAAAGAGAGAGACAAAAAAAATATGTGTTTATATATTTGTCACATTTTAATCAGTTGCAGTCAGGGATCCATCTGTAACATTCCCAAGGGCTGTACGCTAAAGGAAATGAGGAATATTCTTTGAGAAAGGATCAAGTGGGAACATTTTTCACATTATTTATAGAAACAGCGTTGAGCACTGGAAATCCCAGACATCACCAGCTAATAATAGTTGTCCAACAGTCGCATAGGGCACAGCTACAATACTTTATGAGCAGTTTGTCCGGTTAAAACTGGTTATGATTAAATTATTGTTTACTTGCGGTTACCAAAATCACTTTTAGCAATTTGTGGCACTTAAGAACATCTCAGCAAAGCCAATTCTCAGGAGAAAGATAGTAACAAGTTATTGTATATGTACTTCCCTATGAAACACACTGAAAAGTATATCCCATATTCCCTCAAGTAATGGGCAAAAATATTTTTAACCCGTTAAATTTACAAGAACTGTTAAATAAACTTAAAAGCCATACACATATTTGAAAAGAAAAGATTGTCACGGCTACAATTAAATTATTATTAAATATAATCCATAACGCAACCCTAGTTGGAGCAACCCATCCTTCCCTCCTAGTCTGGACAATGTGACCTTTACCACTTAGTAGCATAAGGGTATACAGGATGTCTTTGACCCGGGGGTACATTGCTTCCATGATTTATTATGAAAATTTTGCATTCTTCACTTCTCTTTTTTACATGTTCTTACAATTTGAAAACAATGCCCAAACGGCAGCTTTCTGTAGTCCACTACAAAGTGCAACAAGGAAATAAAAAAATGAGGAACATTCTAGATAGACTTCAACAAATTTATTAAAAATGTTTCACATTCAAAATAGAAAAATACATATATATACAAAACACACACACAATCAATAAAATATAAACACGCAAGTTCAAATATTGTGACCACAGTTGTTTTCTAAACGGATGTTTTGGAAACTTAAATTAAAAAAAGGGGAGGTAACAGAAGAAGAGTTTGATATTAGTCGGCCATCCTAATTTGAAATCCAATAATATGGAATATTTCTTTGTGCTTATCAATGTCTTATTAGACTTGAGTGATGATAAATGTAAAGATTGGAGCAAGATGCTCTGGGAGCTAAAGTTTAATTCCTTAAAAAGATCTTTGGTAGATTGACCGATCGGTATTAGGTTGTAATTAAAACATTTCCACTGCTTCCCTCCCTCTCACTCCTTACTAAATGATTCTTTGATTTTCTTATTTATTTTTTATGTACAGTTGAACAGTTTAAACTCTGTGAGTTGTAAACATTGCTGCACTTCTTGTGGTCAAGATACACATATCAGCCACTTGGGAACCATATTAATCTAAACCCTTACATAATGATCGTCACCCTAATTAATAGTACTCATCTCTTTAGATGTGCAGTTTAAGAGCTACTGTATTTACACATCAAGAAGACTATTTACATAACATGTATTACTTACATGTTTTATTAAAAAAACAACCTTTGTGAAAATGAAGACATAGGTGTAGATTACTAAACAATGGAAAAGGAAAAGTGCAGATGTTTCCCATGGTAACCAATCAGAGTCTAGCTCTGACCTCCCTATTACATACTGTAGAATGTCAATTAAAATCTGATTTTTTTTCTATGGGCAACAACTCCACATGATTTTGCCTACCTCAATTATCCATATAATTGGGGTGTAGGAACCGGGGTAGCGGGAAGGTTGGGCCGATAGAGGTCGCTCCTTCATGATTTTTTGGGGGCAAACACTGTGTTTTGGCCCCATAAACTTCACAAATGCACAGAGGGTAATAAAGCAAAAATGGGGATGAATGGATAAGAGTTTTATTTGAATTCCAGCTCTGTTGCCAGATTGTACGGTAGACAATGATTTCCTTAAGTCTAGTTTTAGTGCACCTCACCATTTAGCATCTGAAGCTAAATAGTAACAGTAAAACGTGAGGGAAATATAGAGAAGAGGTGGCAGGGGTAAGGAATGGGGAAGGCACAGGACTTGTACAACATTTTGATAGATAGGTGTTTTCAGCCTGGGTGGCACCGATAATAAAAGTCTGTGCAATCTATTTTTCTTTTCTGTTTTGTGTGTATAACATTTTGATAGAGTTTGTAACTACAAATGCAGAAACAAAAAATGTTTGTCAAAGTATAGCAGTAGATCCTTAATGCTACTTTCTGAAATTTTTTTAGAATATAGATTGTTAAAACTAACAACCTTCTTTTTAATATAGCCTTGACTGATTGGTTGATTGATTGATTGATTGATTGATTGATTGATTGATTAATTTAGTAATTTGATTATTAAACAAATATTAAGTATTCCATTCATAAACATTTGGGAGCTGATCCAGAGTTTTGGAGTAAGGGCAAAACAGGTGCATGTGTAGACCCGAGCAAAACCAAACACTGAACTGCAGGGAAAGCAAGTTCAAACTATGAAAACTGAATTAACAATTAATCTGTTAAATTTCCAAGATCACGTCTAATTTACAAATTAAACATAATATGTGGTATTTTAGTATGCATTGATTCAGGCAAATTTATCCCTTTAAAATATTCTCAAGAAGCAGACTATTCAAATAATTGAAAAGCAAATATCATGGTTCTAAATTCACAGAAGTTTGTAGCATCAGTATTCACATATTATAACCGAGTGACCAAATAAAAGAAAGACCAGAATTGCATATACTTCACATTCATTATCTGTTTACTGTCGCATAGCTTTAAAAAATAAAAAGGTTAATGGCAAACCCTTGTGAAATGAATGTTCATATAGCCTAGTGCTAGCAAAGCACCCTCATGTTTCATATCTAGCAGAAAAGCAAATCACAGGTTGGGATTATCGATGTTTCTGCATGAATCTTTTATGTTACATTATAAAAGAACATCATTATATCTTTTCAAAATGAAGCTTGATACACACTACATAGATTTGTTTTACCACCTCTTGTAAAATGACTTCATTGTTTTACTGTACTTCATCATTTTACTGTAAATCATATGATACAATGGTGTAACAAAAGTGTACCCCTAGTGCACATATTTCCCCCTGTAGTTATTCCAGCTTCCTCCTATTTCCTCCTCTATGTATGTCACGTCCCTCTCCCATTTGCTTGCACGAATGTCCACAGGAATGGAGTTCTAGCAGAGACCTGCATCTGTTCCATATCAATCTGAGTAAATCAAAGAAAACTTGCATCTACAGTCTAGTTATTTTCCCTTTAATTATCTTGTGAGCTAAATCCAAGCAAAGTTGTGAGATTCAAAGTTACAAAGACATCCAATGACATTAGGAAAAAATGGATTTCATTTTTCCCTTTCCTTGATCTAGGTTATATTACGGTAATACATTCTTTATTATTTGTTTCATTGAGTGTGTTATCATTTCAAGAGAGATAACAATTTCCATGTCTCAGGCGAATCAGAAAAAAATACAATTATTATATAGTGATTTCACTGAAAATACTCATATTAAAATCTGCTATATTTGTTGGCTAGGACCCTCATGTCTTATTAGGGGATCTTAGAGAGATTTATTGCAGGCCAACAAGCTCCTGATGACACATACACTGCTCTTGACATGATTGGAAATAAGAGCTGAAAACAGCTTCTTGCTTTCTCTTGATGCAGATATACTCTCTGGCAATGTTTGGATGAAGATCTAACACTAACTAATTAGATTTTTGACATTTTGGATTTTTAACACAACCTAACACAAAATTATTTTTGTATTGTGAAAACATTGTTTTTCTTTACAACTCCTTAGAAATCACAAATGGCACATGTTTGGGGTGTTCCGTCTACTCCTTCATATTTGTTTAAGCAATTGACCACTTCCCCTGGGTCAAAATATAGTACTGCATACTTTATGAAGGCACATAAGGGTTGGGTGTTTTTGGCAACATGATATTAACAGTTCTGTGGATATAGACCCCATCCATGTCCCAGAGTAGGAAAGCTTTTAGAAACTTAATGTTATGGAATAATGTGGCAGAATTCCTCTTTAGGAATCTAAAATGAGTTTAGCTGCCTGAAAGCTGCATTTCATGGTATCAGTATGGTATTTAATGAAGAAAAGAGGCTCTTCCAGTTCATACATTTAATTCTTCCAACTAAAATAGCCAGGCATACACAGACATTCCCCCTTTCATCCTCCAACACTTACAATATCTAATACTTTTTTGCACCTACTTATATACTCAATCCTTGTTTATTTCTTTCTCTTAAAGACCCAAAGACCAAGGAACTAAACTCAGTTCATGATAATTATAGAACATGATCCTTTGATCCTAGCTCCACCTAGGTTTGTCCACCTTCAGTTCAGATCTTCACTCTATTCAAACTTTAAAACATGTACACTTCATCAATCCATCTCTTAACTTTTCTCTTTGTTGTAGAGTAGTCCCAAATATATTCTGTTTGGTGCCATGTATGCATGATTCCAATGTATACAGTTAGATTAATGATTAATTACAGTTTGCAAAGTAGCATGAATAGAAGTTACCAATAGTGATTCTATACTGACATCACACCAACATATTTTTTAGCATCAAATTAATAGGTTGCACAATAAAATATTTTAAAAATTGACATTTGACACACACACACAAACCCCAGCGATTTGTGGACGTACGGACTGCAGTATGTTTTGACGCGGCTTTTAAGGGAAACCCCCTCTTTTTAGCTGGGTTGCTTTTTCAGGAAAGCCCCTGCTTCTTGCATGCAGTTTGAATGGGGTATATGTGGATAATTAAATAACAACCTTAGAAGCTGCAAACAGCTCTGTACACACACAAAATATAATTAAATAAATGAGATTGCTAATTTTTTCCGACCAATCAGATTTGCAAACTCATGTCATGGAATGATACAACATAAGTATATTCTTATCCTGGTAAAATAAACATTTACTCCAGCATTTATTTGTAAGATTTTGAGTTGGAACGTGAAGTAATATTACCCAATTGCTGGAATTTTGCTAGTGCTAACATCATTTCAATTTGCCTGTAATGTGCCACATATGGGACCATTATGAGGTGAGCCTTCAAACTTGAGCTCTACCTAAGTAAACAAATCTCCTCATTGTTAATGAATCCTCCTCATGAACAAGCAGCATTTTTTTTCAAGGGGACATTAACCTTTCAGTTCATTATTCCTGAAAGAACATAAAATATTAAATATTGCACCATGTTGTTTCAATTATGCGTACCCTACTTCTCCTTAATGATGTTGCAGCCTTACACGGCACTTCAGAACCCAAATGATCTTAATAAAGGCTGTATTATTCAGGGAGACAAAGGGCTAGGTTTACAGAACCCCATTAGACTTACATAAAGAAGGAATTTACATGTTTTCACCACCATGGGGATAATAATGTCTAGCTGCATTCATTATCATTGCCTTCAAGTGTCATTATTGAAGAATAACAATGTTTTCAATCCAAATAACATGATTTTACATGAATGTATTATTGTTTGGTTATGTTAAAAGAGTCAAAACATGATCCATTCACTGTGGTGTTATTATAGTTAATGGATGCAGCTATATTCCACAGTATGCTGTACAAGATATTGCATTCTTTTGAAGTTCCTTTTTATAAATGAACCAATCATTAGCCTTTTACATTTTTTCAAAATATTTCCTGTGGATTGCAAAAACAATTGCTGACGTGCAATATACATTGTTTCTTTAAAATAAAATACATGTAATTTCTAATTTTGAGTTATACAGCTGAGGAGACACCTTGGTGGTATAACTAGTTCAACATTCTGTTTATATTATAGATTATAAACTTCAAAGCACATTCTTAACATTTTATTTTTTACCCAGTCTTATTGATGCATTTATTCCATCTTTTAACATCATATTTTTAATAGTTCATTATCTCCCCCCCATCCCAATATATTATTTTTAGATTAAAACACTTTTGCATGTATGTAGACCAAATTTAGCCCTGAGAGTACAATTTAAGTGTTTTTTTTAATACACTAAATCCCACCTTAAATTTTTTTCTTATATAGTATCTTTTATAGCATATTGATTGTCGGAAAAGTGTTGATTATAATATGATTATTATATTATTTTTCTTTTAATTGCTATTGAAAGCAGATTGCACGCTACGTAATCTGATGGCGCTATATAAAAACCTGTTAATAAATAAATAATAAATAAAATATGATAAGAACTTCCAGCAGCACCTTCATAATAACACTTCATCACATAATCAGCATGAGAGGGGTATAATACTCCCCACCAGTGAGACACCCTACATACTACATCCTTTTTAAGGTATCTTATCTTACTCTAATCAATATGCTTTTATACTCATCAATTGCCAACGCTTGAGAATAATCTTTTTTTCTGGTTTTGTTTTGTGGAATTGGTCTCCCCATTTCTCTTGCAGTGACAAATGATGAGAGTAGCATATATATTAAATATGTTTTCGCTGGAAGCTAGCACCATTGTAGTAAGTTTTAGAATTTTCTATTATCTTATAACACCTTAGATAGCTGAGTGCCAATCGTATCCTTTCTGTAATTATTATTTCAGTATTCATTTATGCTGTTTTATTTCTATCACCATACCCTGGATATATGGCTGACTTTTGGTTGTGGATAAAAAGTGCTGATATGTTCCCAATCCATACTTCAGTTATTGCATCTCATTACAAAAGATGAAGTCAAGAATAGGCCTAAACAGCAGCTGGAAACTGTAGTGGATTTGAGATATAATGCGGCTAGATCATAAAAAACATCTGTCATTTTAACACCTGGAAACAGCTCTTCACACTAAAAGCTCACTGAAATCAAGATTTATGTAACCAAACGATAATAAACTACCATGCCTATAGATTAAACATTATAAATTAATTCTTAACGTGATCTGATTTATTTTGTATCTCTCATGGATGACTGTGGAACCTGTAGTGATGTTAGTAATATTTCACTTTTACATTTGAATTTTGCATACAAACAATGAACTTGTAATATAAGTAATATAAACAGTATTAAAGTTGAGAGATGATGTTTCCTAGCAAAAATTAATAACAGTAACTGTGTGCAAAATGCAAAAATAAAGTATTATCCCTGCAAAAAATAATGTTTGTTTTACCTCCTCTGCAATTCAACATAGTTTTGCCCTCATATAACTTTCCGCTTGTGAGTTTGATAGTACTTTCGATAGTAAAAACAATAGTAAATTGGAGTTGGTGTTAGGTAAAGGGTCAAAACCTTGTGTAAACAAACCAGTCAACCTGAAAGCTTTATCATCATCTGTGGGTAAAAGAACTTGTCTTGTTGAAGAGATGAATTACCTTGGTGATATTGTGGTTCATGAGACCTGACTGCCCAAGGAGGAAAATACCAAAATACCAAACCCTTATAATTCACCAAAAAAATTATTACACTAGACTACCTACTAATCAAGGGCCCCCAGAAAGGACACTAACGTATTTCTTCTTATGTGAATATGTAATGTATTGGTGTTAGAGCTAGTACTGACTAATGCAGGATAGGCATGTTAAATATACTGAAATCCACCATTATTTATTAGTACTGGACATTTAAGTATGTTCTCTTCCTGGTGCGGTCTATGTTTTTTGCTTCAATAGAGTGATTTCCTTGGGATTATTTAAACAAGAGTGTTCTATAAGGAAGTAGTCAAGTCTGAAGTACATGTGGTATGTATCACAACCCGCAGAAGACGCTGCACTTACCTGTGCTCTGGTCCCCTGAGAACTGCCATCTCCCGGTGTGCTGCGGCTGCGGTCCGTCGGGGGCT
>JABWIB010000134.1:103190-113485 GCA_016617825.1 Platyplectrum ornatum | reverse complement strand
ACTGATTGCAATTAATTACATTTACTTTCCCTGCAATTCAACATGGTTTTGCCCACTCTTTAAAAATCTTTCGATTGGAACAATTTATCTTATAGTGTATGGCCAGCTTAACAGTAACACTGGTCAGTATCTGTGTGCAAAATGCAAAAATAAAGCATTTTCCCTGCATGCAAACACTAACATTCATTTTACCTCCCCTGCAATTCAACATGGTTTTACCCACTCTTGAAAAAATCTTTTGATAGGAACAATTTATCTTATAGTGTATGGCCAGCTTAACATACAAATTGTATATCCTAAGTTTCACACGTAGGAGGCAAGGCACTAATTATCTCACTCACATCACTGTACAGGTGAAATACTAGATCGTATGCAAGGGCTTAGGCTGGGCATCCACTACAGCGATCACCCCCCCAGGACATTTTGCTGCAAGAGCCTCCTGTGTATCTCTGTGTATCTTTTCAGTGCAGCCAAACCACCGACTAGAATGGAAAGAGGCAACAGAGAGTAAGCGCCCGGCCAGTTGGAGAGGGAGAACACAGACTCCGAAGCAGGTAAGTGCTTAATGGGGGGAAATTTGTGTGTGGGTTGTGGGTACAGGGTCAGACCCTGCCCACACACTGCACAGTATTGTCCCCTCAGGCACAATATCAATACAGAATTCAGAAAGACCAGATTATCGTTCCAGAGCCTTTCTGGGACAATAATATGAACTTTATGAATTTTATCTGACCACACACTAGAACGATTATTGTGCCAATTCATGACAACTGGTGAATCAGCACAATAATCATTCCGGTGGATGGCCAGCTTTGGAGTTGGCATTGGGGGGCATCAGCATTTATTTTGCCTCCGGGAGGTCAACTTATGCCACTATTTCTTTATTGTGTAGTACATACAGAATAGTAAAGGATACGCTATAGGTTGCAGTATCTGGTTGCTGACAATAGATATTTAAGTTTATCCATACAAAGAATTATCCAGATAATCACTAGGAAAAAGTTGGTTGCTTGTTTACAATGACCAGGCTACATTTGCTGTATAAAGCATATTGCAAATGGAAATTCCATGCTGGCTGTTATAAACTCAAGTTTTGCCAATAGAGACATCACAAGTGGATTAAATATACAGAAAGGTCATGATGATAACAATATAATAACAAGATCGTTTTGTATAGTCATAACAAACCATAGAATTAAACATGAAAAGAAGAAAAACTTTATTAAATAAAATGAGGATACAAAAGATATAAAACACAAAGCATTATAATGAATTTAAATGTTACATGTTAAAATGAAAAGAATAAACTTGAAAAAGACAGATTGACCATTGTTTCCTTCTCTATGGATATATATTTACTATAAGGGGTTTTGTGTGGTATATTATTTTATACATTATATTAATGTAAATGCTAATTTCTAGAAATAATTTTATAGCAAAAACAGCCTTTTCCATAAATGTATTATGTATTAGTTTATTAATTAATTAAAAAAATAGATAAAATAGATCTATAGATATTCTAAATGATCCGGGATATGACCTAAGGCCTTTGAGCACTAGAGATTTCCAAACAAAATATATTTTAAGGTATTTGTTTCCTGTAATGATAAAGGTTAAAGCAAATGCTAAACTTTCTCTACACAAAATAAAAACCCATCAGCTTCAAGTCACCTGGCAACATGCTGTTAATAAAAAAAAAACCTCTCATAACACAAAAAACCAGAACTGTGAAAGGTCACAAAGATCGATGTAGGAAGGGTCACCCACAGATAGAAAGCAAGATACTTTCCCAAGACGCATTCTTTAGCTATCTGCTAGCTAATCTGAAATGACACCAGTATGCCTTTCTGATTTATCTGACCTCACTCACATGCAGTAGAGATCACTCATTATCCAAACAAACATCAAATTAAATACATGGCACAGAATGTAATTTTAATCAGTAGTAAAGAAATAGCACAGTGTATTTCACATGTGCCAAAGACCACATTTTATTATGAAAGCAGTAAAGAGATGGGAACGTAATCATCTAGAGTCCATAAATAACTTTAAAAAAGCCCATAAATCTGACCTTAGAGACCAATCATTTCAACAACTATATGAGGGGAAAACCAATCCTTGATCAGTCAGAAAACCTGGATTTAACAAAAAAAGTTTCAGGAAAGAATTTGCAAGCCAATAACTAATCCCATTAGTTGAAATAGGATCTTGGGAGCAAAGGTTATCCGCCTAAGCTCATGTACTGGACACTGATCTAGTTAATAAAAAGGAAGGAAGGTCCTCAATTAGCTGGACACAGGGTCTCTACAGTAATCATAGCCATGACTGGCAACTAAAGGCCTTAGAACATTTGTAGCATGACACCTGTGTTGGGAATTGCATCTTATGAAACAATGAAGCCTATTCAAACAGTTGAGAAACTAAAAATATCATAACTTTAGGCTTTAGTAAATAAGACACTTTCCACCTCTTGATATTTAATCCTTGCTGGACCACAACGCCAAATAAGTATCTCAAACAACTTCTGAAATTACCCACTAAATGAATTGGGAGTTAAAATGTATATTCATTTTTCAGCGTGTAGTCAAGCCATTGTAAATATTTGGATACACTATATTTAGATGAGCGATTACTCGCCAGCAACTTCCAAACAGCATTTGTGTTGCTTAACTTAGACAGTTACACATATTTCTTGGATTGTGAACAGTTCTGAGTTATGGGTTGTCTGAATAATCGAGAAATAGTTTGGTAAAAAAAGTCTTGAATAGAGAACAAGTTATTTCTATCATAATTAGTCTGCAAATGTATTTATAAGTACTGGCCACTTGGGTATTTTCATTGTGCATCTAATAAGTTACATGTCATTGAAAATATGAGAATTAGCTAATAAGAAAACAAACTGTTACAAATTTTTTTCTTATTATCCCCAATATTCTTTCTTTTTCATAATCTTTCTAATTTCTAAAGTTATTAAATTAAAAGTAAAATTTTAATTATTTGCTATACACTTGTCGGATTGAAACAAATTAGGACAAGAGTGCACCCAAAAAGAAACTTCTTTCTCTCCTCTCTATTTGACTCTAGGTTCTGGGTAGTACCATCTCGAATGTATAGACAACTCCTGAATATATGAGACCAGTGGTATGTTTACTACTCTTTGCGAAACAACTTATCTGGGTTATATAGAGTTACAACACAAATGCTAAGGAGTTGAATGGAATGAGGAGGTATAAAATAAGATGTCAGTGGTACGTGAAACAATTCTATAGTGGGTAAGTGTACATACCTAAAAATGGTTGAAAACTTATTTATTTAAATCATACAACCCTGGATTTTATTTTTATTTAAATCAATAGATTTAAATTGTGAAACCTTGGTTTAATCGAATCATTCAGTTGTAGATTCATTTCCATGAGTAGTGTACCTTTCCATTCTGAAGCACATTTATTTGTAATGGTCTTTAATTATAGCTACAAGTCCTTTGAATTACTTTTTGCAATTTAATTAGCTTAACTTAAAAGGTGATTTAATCGGTTGATTTAAATCCTTTTATTTAAATTGTGCAACACACAGATATCTCACGCTAAGAGAGGACAGGGAAAGGGAACACACTACTAGACCTTTCAATGAACCATCCCAGACTTAACTTGTAAAACAAAGAAGTAGCCTCTCCTACAGCGATATGGATATCCCCCTGTCCCAAAAACCTGAAGGCAAAATAAGGTCCTTATTGTCCAAAGGCAGTTCTTCTTAAAATTCCTTCCCCAGGATCTCCCTCTTCGATATTAGTCGTCGGGGTACCCGGCAGTGCCGCCTCCTCAGTATATCACAACGAAGCATGAAATGACTAGATTCGCCACATAGTTTAATACCGTCAATATGGTCAGTATAAAAGATACTGCTCCAAAATATATATTTATCTACTGAATCCTTTATCATGGACTGGGGCAGTCCGGCTCGTGTATGGCTTACAACGGGACGCCTATGGCTGTAGTATACAGCCATACTTGGGCCCAAATACCAACAGACTTATACAGGTAATACCAATACCAAGTCTTATCCACCACCAGTTTGATACATTCTCCCCTGCCACGAAACGTGTCAACTGTGTTAGTCTTTCTCAAGGACACCTTGAGAGATAAAGATATATTTTGGAGGAGTATTTTTATTTGAAAAAACTGTGAAAAACAAGGAGGAGAGAAAGAAACCTTTATATGATTCGTCCCTCATTTGAGATTGTAAGTCTATAGGAATTTGAAAATACATGGAATCAGTGTCAACAGAATTGCACTTTTGCATGCTTCGTTCCCTTTTCGGTGGCCAGAACGATTGGAGCACCTTCAGCTGTGGGAGGAGAAGAACCTGTGGACCTTGAACACAAAGGACGGTGGACAAATTCAAGCCTGTCTATTGAAAGTAGGCTACTTACCTTTTATACTGACCATATTGACGGTATTATACTATGTGGCGAATCTTGTCATTTCATAATATATTATATATTCAGATGTATTATGATAACTATGGCTACCAGAGACATTTTCTGGCACATATAAAGCAACTTATTGCGGCCTGGCTGTGCCACCATGGGCAACATATCTAACAGGTAAAAAGCACTTGAGACCATTAACAAAATAAATATGTATTTCCATCTAAATACAAATATATAAACATATACAAATAAAAATTTGGAGAGGTAGACTATATATACACAAATTTATTGCAAGAGTTATTTTTATTTAGATATTATTATGTGAATATTAACAAAATTCTGTAATTTCTAATCCCCTTGAATAACAGTTGCAAATGGAAAACAGTAAAAATAAAGCTTACCTTAGATGTTGAGCTAGGTTAAAAAGGATGGGAGGATGGTCCAATGCTGACTTGCACCTTAAGTCTAGCAAACATAGCTAGGACACTGATCAGGACCCA
Organism: Platyplectrum ornatum; assembly: GCA_016617825.1. Classification (NCBI taxonomy): domain Eukaryota; kingdom Metazoa; phylum Chordata; class Amphibia; order Anura; family Limnodynastidae; genus Platyplectrum; species Platyplectrum ornatum. The sequence continues at coordinate 108,556 of JABWIB010000134.1, read as the reverse complement.
CATTGTGTGTAGCAAACAATGACAAAAAAAATTTTGCAAATGAAAACATACTTCCAGTACAAACCTATTTATTTAAAACCCACACCTCTCCCACTGGTTTCCCTGATGGAAACGTCTGATAAAGCCATCAATTCAAAGTGGGCAAAAATATAACTTTTGTAATACAGTATCTGCACAGTTGGTATACTGTTTCGAAGTATTTCTTTTTGGTTTTCTGCCAATGTTCAAATACACACTAGGGCCTACATTTACTAAAGTGTGGGAGTGGAAAAGTGGGGACGTTGCCTCTAGCAACCAGACTGCTGCTCACATTTGCTAGTATGTAATATGAAACAGAGCTTGTATCTGATTGGTTGCTATGGGCAACATCCCCTGTTTCCCAATGCCAAAGTAAATGTAGGCCTTGTAGTTTATTGGGATCAGGTGGCATAGCGGAATAGTGTTTAGAAGTGCTAATGTCATTGGTTTTATGACAAAAACCCTCTTAAAAAAAAAAACTGCACCAATCTATGAATAGCATGAAATTCTCATAATATTTTAATACTTTCATTTACAAAACACAAAAACACTCTATACAATAGCTCCTACTAAAAAGGCGAGGAAAGTTGCTGGTAAATTTCACACAAATCACATGGTGGTATGTTACATATCAAGTTTCACTTTTGTGAATAAACAAGATGTATTTCCACCAAAGGCTCATAAAATAGAGCTGTTACCCAAATCTGGACTTGTTTTCATCTGCTAAATTCTGCAGGTCCTACATGTGATACTAATATTTTTGTGCAGCTTTTTCATGTGAAAATGTGGATTTTGCTGTAAAAAATATTGCATACATTCAATTACTGTTAAATATTGTTTACTAGTTGTGTACTGTAGGGAATAAAATAGCACACAGTTTTTCTTTCTTGTTTTTGCATCACGTGATAAAATGACATTCTGAATGAAAAATGGATACTTCTTAGCATGCCATGGGCAAATGTAAAGCCTGAGAACTAAAAATATTCAAGAATCTAGGCCCCAATCCACACGATCACAAACACAAGTGGACAAGTGCTTTCAATTAGGCTGAGAAAACATCAGCATGGGCATGTTTTGTCTGAAAATATGGTCCATCATTATTTGCTGTCTTGAAACTTAATACATGTCATAGTCCCATAAACAAAGCTGTAACATAATAAAAACAAACAGGTGATCTCCAATCTCAATCTGCATGTCTCATGGCTAATTATGGGAAGCATTGCTATTCTTAAAGCTGGCCATACTCTATAAGATAAATTGTTCCATTCGAAAGATTTTTCAAGGGTGGGTAAAACCATGTTGAATTGCAGGGGAGGTAAAATGAATGCCAGTGTTTGCATGTAGGGAAAATACTTTATTGTTACATGTTGCACACAGATACTGACCAGTGTTACTGTTACACTGTTATTAGACTTGGGCTAGGAACCATCATCTCTCACCTCTAATACTGATTGCAATTAATTAAATTTGCCTCCCCTGCAATTCAACATGGTTTTGCCCACTTTTGAAAAATCTTTTGATTGGAACAATTTATCTAATAGTGTATGGCCAGTTTAAATGTTGGGCTCTATGTGATAGATTCAGACTGGGTACTAAATCCAGATTTCTAATAACAATGAGAGGAGTTTATTGCCATAATACTGCAGATTGGTCCAGGCGTATTGCACAGATACATGGATACTGCAGGGATACAATACTGGATCTTAACTCAGCACATCTGGATCTTGAAATCTGGTTCTAGTTAAAAAATTATGTAGAGCACTTTGCGCAAACTGAATCAGGCCGAAAGTGGCAGTGTGATGGAGCCTCCCAGATATTATAGAAGCCAAATATGGTTAGGGTTGACGAATCTTGGTTCCTCCCTCCCAGGAGAAAGCAAAAGCTGGCAGCATTTAACAGAAATACCTGCCTCAGCCCAGCTCCCAGGAGATATGCTGACTCTCCCGGGAAGCCAGGAAAATTGCTACAAATTCAGAAATTCTAGGAGAGTCCACAACCCGGATTATGGTACAACAGTAGACAAACATACATATTATTACAAAAAAAACCCCCATATAATGTTAGCTTACGGACAGGGCCCTCTTACCCACCCAATCTGTTACTATCCAGTCATGGAGTTATCATAACCTGATGAAGTTATATAAATAAATACACATTGGCTGTATAAACCTAGAACAGTGTATATATGAAATTATCAATAAAATACCAAGAAATGAAAAACAACCTTCATTTGTCAGACTCTGACGTGACAAGTAGCTGTAACTTATGGGAAAGAAAAGGAAGCGGATATCAGATCTGCATTCTGAACACTTTCAGTCATAGATGAAAAATTACACCTGCTTCACGTTTTACTAATACAGGTTGCAGTAAACATGACTATGTATATTAGAGAACTGCAACTTGTCAGCAATATCCTTCCGTTCTTGTTTTTTTTCACACTCGGCATAAAAAAGCAATTTAAGAGGAAAATTACCCTTGCAGACTTCTAACAACAGATGACTCAGTAGCACCTGAAAATATGTTATACTGGCGTTCTGAACTTCCTGCTTCATGAAATACCAAACAAGTTGTGTTTCCTTTACAAATAAGCTATTACATCAAACATTGTCCTTATAACTTCCACATGCGTCTCTGATCCAACATTTTTGTTGGCAGACTTATGGATATTCTAATTAAAGAGCAGGAGAAAACAAGCATCATTCATCTGCATTGACTCACAAAAACAAGCCTTGGTTTTCAGCTTCTAAGGGTGAAAACATTTACAAAACAGCTACAAAATAACATGTTACAATACAATCATGCTGGTAAACATATTGTGTTCATGGTTTGCACTGATATTCAAAATGATATGAAGTATTTCTAAAATACTTTTTACAGGTTGGCACATTTAAAATAGCTGTGAACATACAAATACACCCGTCATGAATATGACATTTTACAGAGGTACCATAGATAAAATAAGCACACAGGTCAAACCTAGCACTTGTTAGATAAAAGATAAGCTGACCACACATGTAGAAATCTATATGAGTGTGTGGTCTCAAAATGACCATTTAATCTAGAGTCTGATCAGAATCACCCAACTGTATAGAAATTCTATGCAGATGTTAAGTGCCCTATTGTATGATTTGTGATCTAACTCTCCATCTATATTATTGAACCCGCACAGCCTACCTCTGCCTAGTGCTGATCATGCCATCACCAGACATTCTACACTGAGCTGAACCCAGACCTGCGTAGCATTTAGTTTTCATGCAAATATGTCTCTGCAAGCAAGAAGGAGTAAAGAGAGTTCACTCCCCACTCTCTCCCCTAATTCATAGCTTAAGGCCTCCCCACTCCCCGGTTTCATAAACATGCCTAACCACTAAGTTCTGTACATGCTGGAAACACACTAAATATCTGATGCATACCGGTTTCAACTGTGTATTCCTTTACAGGAATTAAAGTAACAACAATATTATATGAATAAAATAAAAGAAGAATTAAGGATAAATTATATTGTAATATAAAACAAGTTACAGGTTTTCACGATTACCATGAAAATGTATCATGCTAAAGATTGCATATACTGTACTCTTGGCTAAAACAGCCATAGACAGTGGCTGACCATAGCCAATATGCTTTTGGATTAGAAACAAATAACACAATTGGTTTTGTGTTTTTATTTTACTTAAGAAAATTCTAATGTTCCAAAATGATCAGACAATCAGACAGATTGATCATTGCAGATTCCCATTTTACATTTACATTATTCCCGTTGAACCAGCTGCAACAACTATGGATTTTACTTTACCAACTCTATGCTGCTCAATGCTACAATATTATCTTCACCACTCTATAGAAATCTGGGGCACTTGAATACAACAATGAAAAGTTCAGCATAGACATTTATCTTACAAGAAATAGTAGCACAATTAAATCCCCAGGGTTTCCGAAGATTGGCATGAGCACACATCGCTGCCCATTCACTGCACAGTGTTGTCCGAGCTTTTCAGCCAAATCCCTTATTTTTAGTGGATATGTATTCATAAAGCTCTGATGAAAGTCGCAAAATAGGGGAACTTTTTAATGGTTTAACGTATCCAACTGATTCTGAGATTGTTTTTTCGTGACACATTGTACTTTAAGTTAGTGGTAAATTTTGGTTGATAGTCAGGATTTTTTTGTGAAAAATGCGCAAATGTTATGGAAAATGCGAAAATTTCGCCATTTTCAAACTGTTACAATTTTTGCTTGTAACACAGATAGTCATACCACACAAAATAGTTAATAAATAATAATTTCAATATGTATACTTTCTGTTGCTATTAATTTTTTAACCCACCTTTTTTAGGGCGGTAGGGGGCTCATAAACTTAGTAGCAATTTTTTGCAATTTTAAGAAAATTTGAAAGTTAAAAAAATTTAGGGGCCAGGTCACGTTGGATGTGACTGAGGGGCCCACGTGATAGATACCCCCATAAATGACCCCATTTAGAAAACTGCACACCTCAAACTATCCAAAACAGCACTCTGGAAGTTTATTAACCCTTTAGGTGTTGAACAAGAATTAAAGGAACGTGAGGATAAAATTTAAAAATGTCCAATTTTTTAGCAAATTTTCCATGTTAATCCATTTTATTCTGGACTGATGTTAACCAGGACAGATGTTACCCATGAGACAAAACTTAAAATGTAATCCCCTGATTCTGCAGATTTTAGAAACATCCAATATATGGTTGTAAAACGCTATTTGTGGACACCGCATGGGTCAGAAGTGAAAGAGCGCCATTTAACTTTTTTAGCGCAGATTCAGCTGGAATGGTTTTAGTGTGCCATGTTGCATTTGCAGAGCCACCGCTTGTATCAGTAGAGTAATATCCCCCAAAAAGTGATACAATATTATAAATGACACCCCTCAAGAAACTCATATATGGGTATAGTGAGCAGTTTGACACCACTGATGTTTTGTAGCTTGATCATTTTCCTTGTCAGGGTGGGCAGGGATTAACCTTTAATCTTTTAACATTTACATTTTTTTTACAGGTTTTCATTCATCAAAAGATGGCATAGTACTCACGGCAGTTACTATGCGGGCTATCCTGAATGAAGCTAATTTGAAAATCAATTTTTTATTTCATTAGTTTCATTCACAAAAGCTGAACATAGTAACCGTCATGATTACTATGCCAGCTTTTGTATCAGGGGTTAAAAAAAAAAAAGTAAAATTTTTTTTTAAACCACACACACACGGTCATATAAAATTTTAGTTTTTTTCATTTTTTTTTTCATTATTTTTTTATACATTTTTTACACAGATCCTGCACTTATTCATTCACAAACAGGCTACTAATAGCCTGTTTGTGT